>RDPX01000033.1:1939992-2043422 GCA_003991215.1 Morbakka virulenta
CTCTCTCTCTCTCTCTCTCTCTCTCTCTCTCTCTCTCTCTCTCTCTCTCTCTCTCTCTCTCTCTCTCCTTCCATATCTCTCTCCATCTCTCTCATGGTACTTTTATTCCCATCATTCTCCTTTCTACATACCCACCATTACTCTTCTGCACATAGTCATACTATTTCAGTTGAGCATCTTAATTTTATTGCTATTTCACCTACACGGATAGTTCCTTTAACCATCAACGATATTTACCTTCTAGATATTCGATGTTGATGATGACTCTACTAAAAAGGTTATTCTAAAAGCTTGCCAACAGCTTCTTGATTGTTTAGTAGAAAAGCTGCTCAAATCAGAAGAACAATCCGGTAAGTCTCAGTCCTTTGACTTTCTGTGATAGAAGTTTTTGATTTTTTTAACGAGGGATGAGAGCGAGGAAACTTACTGCAAACTGAATTTGCAAAACTAAGTCTGAGATCGGACCTATGCATGTCATTTTTTAAAATATTATATACGTTGTTATTTCAAAAGCCTTTAAAAGATGAGATGTAATTCACGTTTACCAGAAGTAACAGGTCATACTTTTTTTGTGGAATTTATTGAATTGCCGCCCATTTGTTTTTACTTTGTTTTTAAGTTTATGTATGTATGTTGGTATGTATGTATGTATGAATGTATGTATGTATATATGTATGCATGCATGTATGCATGTATACATGATAGAATTAGTGACATTGTGAGTGTGTGTGTGTGTGTATGTGTTTGTGTGTGTGTGAGAGAGAGGGAGAGAGAGAGAGAGAGAGAGAGAGAGACAGAGAGACAGAGAGACAGAGACAGACAGACAGAGACAGACAGACAGACGTCTTGTGTTTAGTGAACCACGTGTTAACAGGAACCTTACTTAATTTTTTTTTCTGAACAGGGACAGGGTCGCCAGCATCATCCATGTACTATGATCAATTGTTAAGAAGGGAATAAAAGATTTTTGTATTTGTTGGCTTGTCACTTCCTATTCATAAATCTCCTTGAAAAGTAATTTGTATGTGCTAAACTCGTATTAAAGTAAAGGATGATTTTGAGTGTTATGTGTTGTACATTTGTCATACAGGCGCCGTTTCCCTCGATTTATTGCGTCCTTGTAAAGATGCCCATCACATTTATGATTCATTTTAATGAGATATTCTTTTTCCGTTTGCTTTTTTTCACTTTAGGCTCCAATACCGCTGTAGGATGCTTGACAACGCTTTATCTGATCTGTAAAGTTCAGCCACAATTCTTAATACATCATGCTCCGACGTTGCAGCCATATTTGAGTATTAAATGCAATGTAAGTTGCCAGGGTTTTGTCTGCAAGATAGCTCTCCACTATTAATCCAACAGACTGGCATTAATGAGTCAACTGTTTGTAATCGAATCTTGAAATTCGTCTCCAGTCTTAACTTAGTAAAATAGAAGAGATTAAGCTTGTAACCCCCACCCCATCCCCCTCGATGCCGTGAATATTACTTCATATTGAAGGCAAATGTCAAAAATACAATAATGAAGCACTTGTTAAGAATATTGTTAAATTTCTGGGAGACATCTGGCCACGGTAACAAGTTGTTCTAATAATTATCCTTATCATACCATTGTGTAGTGACGTACCAGTTAAAAATACAGTGAAATAAAAGTATTTTATCCACCTGCATGAAGTGGAATCAAAATTGATATGCAAGAAGGCATATTCAAGCCAGTCACTTGTGTTGGAAATTTTTCCATAAGCTGTTTTTGTGGTAAATACGATATTATATGATACGATATTAGGNCCGATGCCGTTAATATTACTTCATATTGAAGGCAAATGTCAAAAATACAATAATGAAGCACTTGTTAAGAATATTGTTAAATTTCTGGGAGACATCTGGCCACGGTAACAAGTTGTTCTAATAATTATCCTTATCATACCATTGTGTAGTGACGTACCAGTTAAAAATACAGTGAAATAAAAGTATTTTATCCACCTGCATGAAGTGGAATCAAAATTGATATGCAAGAAGGCATATTCAAGCCAGTCACTTGTGTTGGAAATTTTTCCATAAGCTGTTTTTGTGGTAAATACGATATTATATGATACGATATTAGGTAGCTATAGCTAAGAAGCGCAAAACAGGAAAAAAATCACCCAACCCACAACCCACCCATTCTCCACACATGGCAGTAATATTGCAGCGTGTTTTAGAATCGTTCATTGAGTAAGACCAGTCACATTTTCTGCATGTTGTTCGGTTTTGATCTAAAATTCTGAACAAACTCGAATGCTCTTGTGAGTATTTTCAAATCGCGGGGCAGTATTATGCTGCTATTCTTTTAGAGAGTAACTTACGAAGGTTTTAAAGGCATAATGCGGTTTATTTACTGAACATACTCCGATTTACTGGATAGATGATTGATCAAGAGTTGGTTGCACACAGCATTGCCCTCATCTTCAGTACTTCTAGTACTAACACAGTCAGTAGTTACTACCACATAGCACTTAAGTTTTCTGGTTTACTGTATCTGAGCAAGGTAACAACGTGGGATACGTGGAGTTGCAACATAACCTTGACGTGTAAGATTTGTACGGATTGGTGTGACAAATTTGTGACCCTGCACAATTTTACTTGCCTACCACAGCAAAGATTTTGATAAACAGCTTCACGAAGACTAATGGGAGTGTCTTTAAATCATCCATAGTGTACAGTCTTAAAGGAATAACATCAAACCGATTGTGAGAGCTTTTCCTGTCGAACACAACTTGTTTGCAGTGCTGATGTTTAATGATGGAAAATTCTAAACCAGCTTGACGTTGATAACACCAAGTCAATTTCGCAAATTCCGATAAAAATGAACATAAGGACGCAATATACAGATTTGGCGACCAGACAGACCGACTGATTTCGACCAGTTTTAGTCCTCTAATACGTCTAGTTCTTGGAAATCAAATCTTGAATAAGAGGTCATTGAAGGCACTTGTACATGGTACTGTTGAGCAAGGGAAAATGGATTTAAACACTTGTTTACAATGCTGGCGTCTATCGATGAAAACGTGTAGACATTTCTAGAAACCGAAATAACATAGGTTGATTTATCGGTTTATTCCGATGTTGATTTTTTGAACACAAAGGTACATTGTACAGGTGCAGTTATTACACCCAAACGCATATATATATGTATATATATATATATATGTGTGTATATATATATGTATAATTTGTATAATTTATAATTTTTGTTGTTCAAACTTCATTTGTAGACCGGGTCTGATACTATGATCATACAGAATGTCGCACGGATTCTGGAATTGGTTGTGCCATTAATGGAGCACCCGAACCCCAAATTTTTAGCTGATTTGGAAGAGGATCTTATGAAGTTAATTTTGAGACAAGGTCAAAGCGTGAGTACATGGCTTTTTTAGGAGTTTAACTGTGATCTTACATGTACATTTTGTCTTTTGCTGGAATTGCTGAGCGCAGAACAGTAGCGTTGATGTGTGTACTTAAACCAAAAGCAACTTTGTAAATGAAGGGTAGTTTTTTATATGTGTGTGCGGGCTAATAATTGTGATAATGTCGTAGTAATCTCAATAAAATGACACCGGCTGTTTGGATCTAGGTCGCTTGCATATTGATCAGCGAATGAGTGAATGAGTGAGTGAGTTTCTGACTGATCTAGTCACTGACTGATAGACTGACTAGCTATTTTGCAATCTTGGCCAACACATCTCCATTTTTTTTTAATGTGGCAGTTACGTTTAATTTCTCTGTCAATAATCAAGTGAATATTTTTTGACTTCGAATGAAAATTTTTACTTACCCCATCGTCATATCTTGAAGTGATACCAACTATGATTATTTAGGGGGTGGTATTTATTGGCACGGAATTGTAAAATCTGAAATAGATAAACCCAAAAAATTGTCATCGGAACCAGCTTTGGGTGCAGTACCAGAAAAGAAAGAAACGGAGAAAGACACACTGACTAGCAAAATCGAGAGAAAGAGAGTATAGACGTTGAAGGATGATATATATGAAGCGGATTAAGAAACCAATAAGACAGATTGCAACATCCACCATTCAAGGATACAGGAGACCTGAAGAACATTTGTCAGTTATCCTTGGATTGTTATCTGCGTTGAGTGAAAACATCAAAGGTTTTCAGATGGAAATCGGAAGAGATTCATTAGATTGCGCTGTCATAATTTTCGCCACAACTAGAATAATGTAATATTGCCTTTTTACTTCGACCTAATCTTTAACAATTATGTGTTGTATAGACTGACATTTTACAGGATTTCACAAGGTCATAGTAAGCTAAGCCTCCTTACTTGCTTTTTTTGTCATTGCCTTCCTGTAATATTTAGGTCGTTCAGAGCTGTGTCAGTTGCCTTGCTGCAATTGTAAATGTCGTTACTCATAATTACAAATTTGTTATGGACTGCTTTCAGAAGTTTTTTGGTAAGTTTAGTTATTATTTACCTGCCTTCTTTGTTATATACTTGACCCAATATGGCAAGAAAGGTGTAAAAATTAAAGTTTGGAGACATATTAGTATTGAAGCCGATACGTTGCGTTGTTGGAATGAATAAGTATGAAGAAGTTGTTACTAGCTGTACTGTATTAACTTTAGTCGAATATATGGTGCTGTTTGGTGTGACTGTAAGGCTCTATATAGTATTAAAATCATGTTGACTGAGCACCTTATAATAGTACCACCTTTTACAAAGAAAATGTGATGGTTTGCTTATGTAACTATTTTGCATTCCAAACGGTATATTTTAACAGCATGAGTTAAATTGACTCGAAATATTGTTGGGCGAAATATTCTAGTCGTGTGCATGTGAAGTCAAAGAAACGTTACTTGAGTTGAAACTTTTGGGAGAATGGGAAGAAGGAGAAGAAGAGAAAGAGGAAGAAAAAACGAAACAGCCATGATGATAGATATGATTGTGAGGTACTTGCGATGATAAGTAAAGTTGAGATTAGTGTGTGGAAATTTAGTTACAATTTAGTGGTTTTAAAAAGCTTTTTTCTGTAGTGCTTTTCCTTTCGACAGTAAATACACATTGATGTCTTAAACCTTATGTAATTTGTTTTTTGTCCTGGAATATCCCATATTTTTGGTCTCATTTCTTCATCTGTGACTTGCTTATATGTCACGCAGCTGTAGTTGGATACCACTATATCTGAAGTGTCCTTACATTTAGGTTAATAGGGTACATAATAATTCTTTATTAATCTTAGAACGTATACAATATTACCACTTTAACCAAACATAAAAATAATCTTACACGGTATTATAGGATGTATGATATACTAGGATGCCTTATACACATTTGCGATTCTATTGATTAAAAAATTGTGCTCTTTTAGTTTAAAAAATAGACCTGAAAAATACATTTCTCATCTTCCTAACAGTTTTCCTGTCAAAAGTTAAACTGCATTTTAAGACAACGAAAGATGGTCAGCTTGCCTCAAGCAGGGCATCCTTGCTGCGTTCACTATTTACGGTCGGGCTTCTTTGTAAACATTTCGACGTTGATGCACAATTTCAAAGTGAAGGGAGCAAGGTACTTATGTCAATATATAGTAGATATAGATATAGATAAATATGGGCAGATATGATTAGATAGATGAGTAGATATGAGTAAATGGATAGCTAGATACATGTATGTATATATATATACATATACATACATACATACGTACATACATTCATACATACATACATATATATATATGCATGCGTCTATCTAGCTATCCATTTACTCGTATCTATTAATCTTTGTACATATCATATCTACTCATCATCTGAACATATCCTACGATACTAACGGCCTAACGGATCGCCTTTTTTAAATGCCATGGATGACAGGATTTGATATGCAAGTACTGATGTGTATCAGTTACTTTTGCAAAACAAATCTGTTGTAAGGACTCCTCCCTCCCTCATAATGACCGGGACGTCCATATATATATTCCCCATACCAACCCAGGAGCAATTCTTTTAACTGGTTTTTAATTTGCTTGAAATTTTTTTCTATAGTTCCGTTTGTGTTTTTTATTTTTATGTAAAATAGGTCAAATTATCAATCAAATGTTTGAGTTGGGCACATCTTTAAGGATCTCTAAGGTATCAGCATTTTGATAAATTCTGAAGGAATTTGTTCTATTAATAACAACTCAAGTGATGTATTCTCCCTCCCACAAATTGTTACTACGAATGCCGTTTTTTTGCCCCTTCACTTTAATACTCTCTTTGAAGATTGACTACCCCATTTTTACAGTAAAATATTGTATATCACATATATGTTGTTAGCGTAATGCAATTCTTACTCCGCATGCGTAGTTTGAGCACTCTGGCAGGATCCCACAATAACTCTTTAACCTGTGTTTGCTCCGGCAACATAGCCAGAGAATTATTTCTCAGAAGCTCTGTGCTGCACTGATGAGCCCACAAAGGGCGAAACAGTACTGTCTGCAGATTGAGTATATCACATATATAGTTTTAGTGAAGTGCCATGAAACTGGAACTTGATATAGCTTTTAACTTTTTTATTTGTATAAGGGCTGGTGGTTTTTGTTGGATCTTCCCTCCCATTTTTTACCGATAAGGGGACAAGGGCACTAATGATTGGTTTAGGGAAGCAGAAGGTAATCAAAACTAGACAGTCTTTGTTACATTTATGAAAAGAGATGAAATCAAACAGGCCTGGCTTGGTTTTTTACAAGTTTGTTGACTGCAATTTAGTTAAGTGTCTACTTAATGATTGTACTTTTCGTTCCTCATCATCACTTATTGGTGTTTTGATTTGATTTGATTTTCCACCAGGAACCGACAAGCGAAAGTGTATTTGCCATTTGTCTTCACTTTGCAAATCATGACGACGAGGAGATTTGTTTAAAAGCCATTATGGCTGCAGGTAAGCTATATACCAAGACGTAGATATACCAGTTTTTTCAAGTTTATATGGCTTAAGGATACACTAATTCGTCATTGCAGGACAAACACTGATAAATTATCAAAAATTCAATACCTATGTTTTCACACATGTTTTCTAGCAGTTAAACTGTGTATTTAATGCATACCTGCTGTGGTGTTATTCTTTGATAGGTTTTGTTGGAGTGCGTTGCCCCGACCTTCTGTTGAGGAAAGATGCAAAAGATCTATACAAAGAAGCTCTCTCGCCAGAATCTTCATCCAGTAAGAAAGCTTGCACTATTTTGAAAAGTTTGCAGAATCACCTGATAGAAGAGGAAACTAGGGCTAGACGGTCTGAAGATACAGGTATTCTAAACTTTATGTATATTCCGTTGTTAGTTTCTTGGCTCGAAGCTGGATAAGCCGCACTCTTTTCTCCATGAACACCCTGTACTAGATAACCTAGTTTTGTTGCGGCTTGATATGTATTTTATTTGGAAAGCATAATGTGGGGCAGCCTTTTAACAAGAGACTCATTTTGGAGCAGGGTTTTTAAGCTCCTATGCAAACCACCAAAAACTTTGAAAAATTTTGAGAATCTTAATATCGTGGTATTTAAGGCATAATGGAAAAGACCTCAACTCATGTTAAACAGAATAAAGCTGTTTTGTCATATAAGGAAAATAGTGATTGAAGCTAGTCAACAACAAGCCACTGGTACCATTTACTCACCCTATTTTGATTTGATAAAATCACTTACTGTCCCCATGACTGGTTCAACTCTATTTTAGTTTTTAAAACCTTTATGTTAAGAGCTGCTGTATAATGCGGTAACTTCACAGAAATCTGAAAGTCATTTTTAAATGAGTTTAAGTGTTTTCCCTGCTACTTAGGTCACTCCATCCCCCCACTCATTCCTACTCGATTGTTAATACCTTTGCGAAACATTTAATAAGTTAAATCTTTTTTGTTATTGTTGTGTCTCTAACGAATGATGAATGATTCTTGTTACTATTGTTGTTATTATTATTATTATTATTATTATTATTATTATTGTTATTACTCATATTTTGAACCAATAGCCTTTACAGTGCTTTTGAAAAGTAATTCCAATTTTCTTGTAGTAGTTTTAAGCAAATACCTTGACTTTCATATAGGAAAGAAAGGAAGAAAGAAAAAGAAAGAGGAGGAAGAAAAAGGTGACCTGAAAGATTTTGGCGACGCACACTCTGGGTAATACCATATCATATACCGGTGTTGATTATTGTTGTTTAAATGTCTTTATTTTTACACATAAAATAATTAAACTTTACTTTGAAATTTTACTTTGAAATGCCACACAAACAGCTACAACCAAATATTTCTCTGATGCTGTAATCCTGCAACATGTAGCATTATTTATGTGCACCCTCCTTATGAAGAAAAGCAGATAGATATTTGAGGTTTACTCCGAGGATTTTTTTAATCATGGAAAATATGTGCCTTTTAAAACTAATTTTGAACTCCCAAAGCTGGCAAAATCCAGTCATAGCTGTGTAAATTGATTATATGCTTGTTAGTATGCTCTAGGTACTAATGACTTTAAACCAAGGGGTTGTTAGGCACAATGGCTCTTTCCTTCTGTTGTTGAAAATAGTAACTTTAAAAAGCAATAGCACTAGATGTGGAAGCTAACTTAGAAGAATATATTTGGAAAATTTTTTATAAAAATCGGCTCAGAAATTTTACAAGGTAAAGCAAAACTGTACTATTTTATAAACACACTGTACCCCTTGTACCAACTTTTGCCTGAACTTCCTGGAGTAATTCGTATATACGCCTTGCATGGTTAAATTATTTTAAGCTAGTTTACACTATTACTACGTTCCCCTCATTTTGGTAATGAGCACCATGAATTAGCGTTTAACTTTGCTCACGCTTCACTTGCTATATTATTATCCTGTGCTCTACAAGGGTCCGGAGCTAAACACATTTAAAGCAATTGTTAATCGGGAAATCGTCTACGTGGTATTATATTAGTACAATATAGTACACATAGCATAGCAGCTTTCTGAATCCCGGGTAGGATCTTAAAAACAAAGACATGTCACACAACATACAATTCTTAAGATGTTGTATAAAACCCAAATGTAATGTGACACAGGCTTTGGCTCAGATAAGAACAAATTTCATTATCAACTTTTGCTACAGCTTTTGAAATACCTTCTGAAAGTCTCTTTCCACTAACAAAATTTTTGATATGGTATAGACCAATTGGTCCTGACATCTAGCCATATCACCATTTAATCAACTTTTTCAGTACATTGTGGTTAAAAGTAGACTTGTTGTTTCATTTATTTTTTGTTCTCGAATTGATGAAGATAGAATATGTGTCAAAAATCAAAATTCAACACCAATTGAAAAAACTTAAAAGAAAGAAAGTCACTGGAAATGATGGTCTACCCGCTGGTATGATCAGAGATGTACCAATGGTCATTTCATCAATATTTAGCTATACTGTCAATCTCTGGCAGATATCAGGTGTTATATCATTAAAATGGAAAAAGGATAGACTAACACCAATCCACAAATCTGGTTCTAAAAGTCTGTTTGAAAACTGTCGACCGATCTCTGCCCCAAACTCCTTTAAAAGCACTCCATAAACAATTAACACCACATCTTATTCTGAAAATTTACTAACATTATCCGAATTTAGAGTCCCACCGAGGAGATCAACTCAGCCTGCAGCAGCTGCTTTCATCGACAACATCGAAAGAGACCTAGATGGGGGAAACCTGACAGGTCCAATATTTAATTTAACTTAGGAAGGCATTCGACACCTTAAGTCTCTCAAAACTTGCATCAAAACTTCCCGGGTGTGGAATTGTGGAAAATAAGTTAATATGGTTCACTGACTTTGGCCCATATGGGCCTTGTTTATCAAATAATCAGAAACTTTTTTTGATGACCTGCAAGGTTCCATTTTAAGGCCACTGCTAATAACTAACTAACTAATTAACTAAACTAAACTAAACTAAACTAAACTAACTAACTAACTAACTAACTAACTAACTAACTAACTAAATCAGACATGGACGGAAAACACTTGTAAAAGATGCCCTTGTCTTTGAGCTCAACATCTCTGGCCTCTAAGAAACGCTTATGTCTGGGCAAATTACGGATGATCTTCAAGAATGCTGTGAGCAAAGAAATACCACCACCTACCCAAACTTCCCTCTTTTCGATACTGGAAGCGATAAAAACAAATTTCACGGTGTCGGTTTACTGATAAATAAATAACTAAACCCAAGTTAGGAAAGGACATCGGACAGAATATGCAATACAAAAAACCTCGGAAAACACATGCCAAGTGTCATCTCAGTCTTCTCTCCAACCATTTAAATCAGCTAACAGAACCCAAAACTATGGGAAGAATTTTAGTAACAAATAAACAGTGAAAGTAAAGTAAGAAGCCGAAACATGGTAGTATTAGTAGGAGATTTTGATTCAAAAACAGGCTCCTGTTAGAGAGAATTTAACAAGAAAATGGGTAAATATGGTAAGGGCTACATAAATCTCCTAAGGCAGAATTCTTGTATATATATACTGTCAAAACACGACCTTGTGCTTTAAGACACTCTTTTAAGCACAAACTTGGCTGCAGATGACACTGACTGCACCAGTAAACTAAACAGTCATAACAGCCAAGATGGAAGTCTTCAACGAATCCGTATTGAAAACAAATGGATTATAATATAATAATATAATCTAAACAAAGAATGTTCATCAAAAATGCGAGGTCTCATGGGAGAATAGAAGCAGGTACAGATCATAAATTGGTAAAGACGGAAATAAAATTCCCGTGGTGGAAATTAAAACATGCAGAAGTTAAAGCCTGAGGATGCAGTCGTTAGAGAATAGTATAGTTAGAAAATAACAAAAACTAACATATAATCAAATAGATGCATGTCAAGAGAAAGAAAGGCAAGAACTAAGGAAAAAAACAGGAATAGAATAATGATAAAGATACAGGGGAAAGACAAAAGTATTTGAGAACGGAAAAATTGACAAGCAATTAGCAGAAATAGAAGCAAAAAAATTTATTCGCACAAGTGTTACCAGGCCACCAGAATCCTTAATTAACAAAAACCCGAAGAAATACCTCAACTTACCAGAAGTGAGTGGCAGCATTCCTGACCCCGAGATAAAACAGATAGCATTTATCTCCAAACATTTCCAAAAAATGTTTACAATGGAAACAAAGTATTGTTTCCAACGATACCACCAGCTGAAATGAAAACACTCCTTGCAGGAATAACAGTAGGAAGGCAACAGAAAATTCAAAGACCAGAAAAAGTGGTAGACGATCAATTAAGCTGCTACCATAGAAAGCTATAACACCTAGCAACTAAAGCATGTACCTTCTGCAGCTAGACATAAGTGAGATCTGAACACAATAAGCCGTGGTAATTACTAAAATACCCGTAATAAAAATTTGAACCTGATCTCCTAGATATCATACCCACTCTGATAACAGATGTAAATTTAGTAGGAAAAGAGAAAGGTGCAAACATGGAAACAGAAATAGGAGTCACATAGAGACTCACAATGCAGTACTTTTAACAATGTACTCTGTCAGATCAATGAATACCGACAGTACAACAACAGAATCATAAAGGAAGAATAACTACTTTGAAGTTAATCCTCGGTATGCTGACGATATCACATTGGTGTCTGCTGAGGAACATCGGGTCGATCATACCAAAACTACCATTCCTGATAAACGTGAAGAAGTAAACCTATGAATAAATGAAACTTATTTGAAAAAAAATACATCGACCAAAAAGGAAACAAAGCATGGAAAGAATAATGCACCGTTCTTGCAATTCTACTCGGAACAGAAAAAGACATTAACTGAAAGATATGGTTATAAAACCCACTGCAGGTTTTTCAGCAGCAAGAAAAACACTTAAAATCAAACTGAGAACTTTTCATGTCTTATGTTGCAAATGTGTTGTTGTACAATACCCAGCTGGGGACTTTAACGAGAAAGCTAGAAAATAACATCGACACTTACCATCGTAGGCACTAAGAAAGATTCATGGAATTAGCTGGGAAAGAAATATTTACAACAGTGAACACTACACCAGAACAAAATGCGAAGCATGGAGTGAAGTAATAAGAGGAAGGGGACTAATGTGGTTAGGACGTCTGATGTGACTGCATCCGGAAACACCAGCAAGAAAAGTCCTTGAAGAATGTACCAGAAATGTGAAAAAACGACAAGAAAGACCAAAGAGGACATGAATGTTAGCCATAAGGCAATATTTGAACAGCATCGAAACCAAAGTAGATCTTTTTGAAACATATATATGGAATAAATTATTGAAACTGTCACATGATAGAAATTGTGAGGCTTATTATCCTATAACGGACAGTAATAGTTTCATAAAGCCAATGTACTGATTGGCTCACATGTTTCTTGCAGTTTTAGATTGTCGAAGAAATGCCTATCCAAGCTCATCGCATCAAACGATGTCTTGTGACAGCATTTTGGTAGTGTCGCAAGTGATTGCCATGATGAAGGATTTTTGACAGAAACCGTCCATTTTTTTGTCATTTAATAAACACTCCTTTGGTACAGGTTTGAACATGTCGAGATGTCACCATTTTTATTTGTGTTTGCTATCTTATCTAATGTTACACATGAGTTACACATATATAAGATGAAGATGTGACTTTTGCTGTTAAAATTGTATCCCAAACCTCCCCGATGTTTTCATTAAATAAATGGTTATTTCGGATGCAAGCTCAAGCAACGTCATCTGTTGGATCGTTCACATAATTGGATGTCAAAAAAATAATTTTTTATAGGTAAATGGGATATCGACATGATGTTCAACAGCCCAAGTAACAAGTGCCTGGGTAGCCCACCTGGTATGCAGATGCAGTGTAGAAAAGCTCATTTCGATATCTTTCTCCGTCTCGGTTTTTACATAAAATGGGTTTAATTCACAGAATCTCTCTTTGAAACCTGATGGCCTGGGCTTGTTTTGTTATGTTTCAGGAACAGTTCATGGCATGTGACAAAGAGCATCAAACAGTCTTAACGTTACATCATAAATACTGCGTGGTGTGTTAACTCGGTTCTATGGCGTTCCGAAACTTACAATTTAGCAGGATGTGATGTTGTTGTAAAGCGAGCTGCATTTGGATGGTAGAAGTTCTAAATTGATTTATGGGTTGGAAATTGTACCAATTCCCGGCTTTTCTTTTCAGTGGAATTGACATCCTTTCCTTTTCCTGTTGGTTCCGTTAGTTTCCTGAACAGGCCAAAATGCTTAAGGAAAACAAGACCACATAAACTATATCTTATGTCAATTTTGTCGTTTCACGGGATCGAGGAAATTGCCGTGCCGCTCTGCTAGACGGGTTTTTTTGTTTGCTGTTTGGAGTCATTGTTTCATTATTCTTTCAAAATCCAAGTTGTCATCTGAGTTATATACCATTAACTGGTTGTCATCTTGACTTGGGTGCTTTCCAGAAGCAATATCTCATTCTGAGGTACCTGCGCATCAATAGAAATAAACTGGTTGCTCTGATGATCCCGGTTTCCTCACGTCTTGCACCTCATTGTCGTGAGCATACATCATGCTTGGTATGAACGACCCAACTGCGAAAGAATTTTCAGGAGTAACCTACGTAGCATCTTCAAGAGCACCTCATGGTTTCCATTGACCTGTTTTACATTACCTCCGTATTGGTTGGCTTTTTCTCAGGTGATAATCGTTCTGTTTTCTCCTTTGATAAACCACTTTACAGCTGCTGCATTTCTACAACTATCGTTTCATCATCACTGTGAACAGCCTAAACATGTCCATCCAAATACCGTTCTTTTTTGAATAACGGCTTAGACATAGTTCAAGTTGTTAAATTCTCCTTTGTCCCCTTGCACTTGTGAACTTTTGCATATGGAATTCTTGAAAAAGTCTTCTGACAGGTTAGACAATATCTTTTCTCCTTCTCACATGATAGTTTGTGATTGTTCAGACTTCTTATTCAGTTCCTTACTGCGATTTTGGCAGGCCACACCTTGCTATGTTCGCACTATCTTTCCTACTCGGAAATTCTTGCAGAATGTAAATTGATGTAAACAGGCAGTGAAATCATGCTGGCCAAAAAGCATTCTATTGCCATAATTGATACAATGTACTGGTTGGTTTTAAAGCAGTGCACTGTTAAATTTTTGTGTGCTCAATTTGCAAATTTGGGAGGTCTTGACCACCATTTTTTTTTTGTATTAGCGTATTGGCTTATTTCTGGCGGGAAAATTGGAAGCTCCCTGTTTTTTCGTTTATTTTGTTGTATTTGAGCGGGTGGTAGAGCGATTTCGATGTACCATACGAGGAAAATTCAGATATAGCATTTTTGTTGTACATGCCTTTACTTCTCGTGTTTGTTTTTGTAGTTGTCTAAGAATGCGAATATAAAAGATAAATATCAATTAGCACGGTGAAATTAATTGATCCAATGTAAATAGATTTATATATATATTTAAGTTAGTTAAATTAATTTTTAATATAATTAATAATTAAGTTATAATGAATTCATTTTCAAAGTTTATCGAAATCTAAATGAATAAAAAGAAAATTGCATACCATATATATATGGTATGCAATTTTCTTTTTATTCATTTAGATTTCGATATGACTTTGAAAATGAATTCATTGTAACTTAATTGAATGGTCTTGAGTAATATAACATATAATTCACTTTAGCTTTTTTTTTTTAATCACCTGATAAAGCAATAGTTCATTCTAGGAAGTCAGTGTCTGTCACATCAACCTACTATAACTTGTAGAAATTCACTGATTGCATAACGCATCAATGAACGAAAGAAATCTTCTAAAACTTCAGGGTATCAAGTTTGAAAAGTCATATGCTATTTTATGGCATAAAGAGAGTTTGGGTTGGTCAGATACTACCGTTCTTTTAAAACTTTTAAGGGAGTGGACATAACTTAACCATGAACATAAATTTGAATAATAAATCAAAATTTTCCCACATCTTGCAAAACAAGGTGTGTCAAGTAAGAAAATTGTTACAAACCAATCATTTATTTTGAATTTTGGCCCAAGCCATGCTGATGTAAACCTGCCACTTCTTGTTGTTTTGTCTTTATGGTTTACTCTGCAGTACAAAAAAAGCCAGGTAATACACAATACCAATTTTTTAAAACCATTCTAGGTCGACAAGTGCAGTTATGCAAGTATTGCTAAAAGATATTCTTGAATCGTTCCTTCACCCTGAACATATGGTGAGGCTGGCAGCACTGCAGGTGGTGTCCCTTATTCTGAGACAAGGACTCATCCACCCAGCACAGGTAAGGATGTAAGGATGCCACAATATGTATGTGTTTATGTATGTATGTATGTATGTATGTATGTATGTATGTATGTATGTATGTATGCATTTATATATATATATATATATATATATATATATATATATATATATATATATATATATATATATATATATGTACGTATGTATGTATGTATGTATGTATGTATGCATTTATATATATATATATATATATATATATATATATATATATATATATATATATATATATATATATATATATATATATATATATATATATGGTACGTGAGCTTGCGTTCCATTAGTTATCACCAATATTCAGAATGTCAAGGTTAATGGGGTATCAAACAGTTTCCAAACTAACAGATACCAATAAAAGGGGGTTGCTTTTTTATTGTCTATTGACAAATACATGACCTTAACATCTTTTACTAATACCCCCTAGTATTTTAGGTATTTTATAGCCCTTAATCCTCCCCTTCCCTTGCCTTCCGTTACACACCAGGAAAACAAAAAACAAAACAAAAAAAGGGGGGGAAAAGGGTAGTTAGATATGCAAATAGACTAGTTTCTTGCATAGTCAAACCCTTATGTGGTGGTTTGTGGAACTTATGATAGAAACAAGTGATAGCAAGTTTCAACTGCTTGATAAATTGACGTTTATAACGGTTGTAATTTTTGCAAAATAATATAGATCATCATGACTTATTACACCAAAAATATTAGGTAGTGGAAGTGTATTCCATAGGCATCGTCTGAAGGGTTATTGTTTGGAGTTCTATTCTTCTGCTTGGTTTATCCAACTTTTGTGTTTTGTTGTGAATGATCTCAGTAAAAGCATACCAGTTCAAAGTACCCTTTCTTGACCAAATTTCCCCAATTTTTTTTTGCTTTTGTGTCAGTATATTTTAACGTTACCCACCTGCCCCACCCATCCTTAGTGTAACTGGATTAATTTAATTCAAACAAATAATAAAGGTTTTTAAAACTTTGATTATTTGATTGCTTTTCATAACTTTAATACCGTTATTTTTAAATCCAGTTTATTTTGATGGAGAGCTGTTTGACTGGTACTACTCCGGACCAAGACGCAAAAAATAAGAAACTGCAGATCAAGCGCTGTTTTATCTATGGGAAGAGCAAAGAGAGGATCGAAGATGGTCAGCCTTGTTGTTTGTGATCGAGGAATTGTCTACAGCAATTTTCGAAGATTATTTTCGAATTCCATTTGCGCAAAGCCGTTGCAGTGTAAAGAAGACGTGGCTTGCAAATGGTTTAAACAGCCAAACTCAAAGAGTGGCTCTCCTGGATCCCCCCCTTTGCTTTTTCATTGATAGAATAGCGCCTTGTTTGTATTTTTGCTTTCTGGGGTCTGGTCCGTACGAGTGGTGGTGAACAACAGTTGATCAAAATGATCGTGGTTTTATTTGCAATAAATATGAAAGTTATGTTCAAAAAGCAAATTTCAGGGATACAGAATTTCGAATGACTGTATTCTTTCAGAAGTATTGTGTATTATCCTCCTTTAGCAGTTTAGGCACTTCAGATCATTCAGATGGTATGATTTATGAAACGAGAATGATAATTGGCCATATCAAGTGGTTGTTAAACAAATATCAAATCATGTAGAAAGAAATAGGCCCTTTTCTCTTTGTCAGCATTTAAATTTTCCCCAGATGTTTGCACCAGTTCTCATTGTATATTTGGAGACCACAGACTGCAGTGTTCAATTTTATTTTAGATTGCTTTTTGAACTGTGTTGGAAGGTGGCTGACAATCAGTGGTGGTTATGTTTAACATATATTGCTTTGAAAAAGGAATGCCATATCAAAACAGTGTTAGAATAGTAAAGGTATAGCTCCAACTTTTTGTGAAGCTGATACGAAACCTGTTAAAAATTATCACAACTAAAATGCTGCATCATTCTTTTGCAAATCGACGAAGTGTACAAGGGCTGTGATGCGAAAGAAATTGTAATTTTAAAACCCGTTTGCCATCATAGTGCGATACATGTGATATATTGGATGAAATCCAGTATATCACTATTTATGTCTTAACTGGCAGCTAGTTAAGATTTTTTTGTGAGGGAAATAAAGGAAAGTAGGGATAGTGAATGACAATTAGTGATAATTAATAGCCCGAAAAGGGGCAGCTGCATTATTCTCTTTTTTTTTGATATATCACGTATGTACCCAAAGTGTACAAAGAATGAATAACCCTAAAATAAATTTTTTTCTTATTTTGCACTTGTCATCACTGCTCCAGTCGAGTGAATATTTTTGCCATAGGATTCATGCTTCACGTTTTCTTGTGGATAACAATGACTACACCAGTTCTTATTTAAAGCAATCAAATAAACATTATTTCAATCCTTATGGACTATTTTTTTATCTAGCCTTTTCTTTATCTTAGTGTGTACCTTACTTGGTTTGTATTGCTTCTGACGATGATCCTGTTATAAGAGCAAAAGCAGAACAATCTTTAAGTGAGATTGACAGCCGACATGGTGGTTTCATTCATGTAAGTATAACTTAAACTTGCGTTTATGAATATTGAATTTTGGGTTATTGTGGATACTGGGTAACAGGAAACTTCCTTCAACAAAGTCACTCCCTTCTTTCAGGTGGAAATTTCATGTTTTTTTATGTTTCATATATTTCACTTCACTGGATCTTTGTCTACATCCTTGGTATGGCTTGGGTCTCAGCCTGAGTTAACACATTCTTTACAGAGGTGGAAGAGGGGGAGAAACATAACATAAAAACAGTAACATAATTGTGATATGTTGCAAGCACATTTTCTTGAAACGTCATAGAGTACAGTATATGGCCTTGCTCTGCGTGAGCCTCGTATTCTCATATTTTTATTATTGTGGCAAATGCATAGTATCCGCAGTGTGCTACCTGTATACATACCTACCTATCAACCTACCTGCATGCATGCATATATTCATGCATACATACATACATTCATATATATATGTATATATATTCAGCTTTCTTATGCTATAAATTTATGCCACTGCCGCAATCCCAGATGCACTTTTTGATAACATGCTTGTGGCTTGTGACTAGAATGCTGGACGTACTGATGATGCATCCCTTGCTCCGGAATAACCATTATGAATATTTTTATAACATAATTTAAACCATATACGTAGGTAAATTATTTAGACATAACGGATAACATTTTTTCATTTTTTTGTACTCAGATGAAAGCTTTGCAAGGGGTGAAGCTATCCTACAAGCTACAGAAAATCGTTCAACATGTAAGTTAAATTTTATTCATTTTACGTGAACTTACGTGTGAACCGAAAACTACAAAATGTCAGCTGTTTTGCATTTTTGTTGTTCACTTGCATGATTCTGATCTGTCTTGTATTTTGGATTCAGATAAATGTTTTTAATATTGTTGATTATCATATTGTGGACAACAGACCAGGTAGAACTACGGTATTTTTCCCCTTACCTTAGTAACTTTTTTGTTTCATTTTTTTCAAGCGTCAAGAGTCACTCAAAACTGTCAAATATTCTAACTCCTAATTCATGTTAGCATATTTTAGCAAATTAAACTCTTTTTTTCACTCGCAGTTTTGTACTACATTAGAATTTTTTGGTCTCTTGTAATTGATCATCTACAAAATACTCTCTTGAAATTGACATAGAGATCAGGTTTATTTGATACTACATGCCCTCAGCATACCCCTGTTTGGGTGGCTCAGCAGGTACTTTTTTACTATGCCATGCCAAAAGGGAATCCATTTTTTTCCCCGGCGCCGCTTATTCACTATATTAGCAGCTTCATATCTGAAGGCGTTCCCCGCAAGAGCTAGGAAACCCACCTTCTGGGGGATCATTAAAAAGGAAGGATTTTAGCAATCAAAATAGTGTTAGGGGCTTAATAATATAAAAATGTGATGATGATGGGCGCTAACTAGGAATCTAATACTTTAATATGACAAACAATTAATTATTTGCAGCATTTGATTGACCTGCAAATGGTAAATAGCATAGAAAATTAACGTTTAAATGTGTGACTAGTTTATGGTTTTTTGTAATAGGATAACAACAAAGACGTTGCTTGACCTTACAAAATGTCAATCTTTGGATAATATTTACTCTTAGATGCATTCTTTGGAAATACATTCAAAGAATTTGTGGCCTAACGCTTGTTTTACGCCAAGTTAACAAGTTTTTTTGAACCAACATTTTGATTGTTGGAAATGTTTTATTTATTTTACTTGACCACTTCTCCCAAAACTTTTTTGAACACAAGGCTACCTTTAATGACACTAACTTTAACTGAGAATAGTGTTCAGGGAATTACTGCCACTGCGGTGCCATGGCTTAGGTTGAGATAATGTTAGTGGTAGAATATTGTATTTGCTGCAAAACTCCCTTTTGACTAATTATGTTGATGCAAGGCTTGCGTATTTATGAGCTTTTATATTGAGATTAAGTTTGGGAGCTGTTAGGTATTCTTTTTCGTTTGTGATTTTATTTTTTAAATTGTTAACTCAGTATTTCGACATTCCAGGTGGAGACAGATGGCTACCTTCGTGGTTATCGTCAGCTCGAAAACCGACAAGGAATGATTAGTCATGTTTATACATTGCTTCGGGGAAGTAAACAGTACCGAAGGCCATTTTTGATGTCACTTTTGAAATACGTCGACTCACCAGTAAGTATGCCAGTTTTTATGTGGAATATCAGCTGTAACCCTGATATGGAAGTTTAGGGGGCAAGGAATACCCTTGCATATTTGTCAGCTCATAAGTAAAGTGCCTGAAACTCCTCTTTTGGAAGTTATGCTGTCATGGCAAATTCAGGTAAAGCTTAACAAAATGTAATCCCAAGAAATGGAATTGAAAATTTATGCTCTGCTTTACTTTCTGCTTCAATGTGATGCTTTTTCACGATCAAAACCCATATCAAGAAGCTTGAGGTTATCCACTTTTGATCGTGATGCAAAGCGAGTTGAAAAAACTCGGAATAATTTTCCCGTGACGATTCTGTTAAGTCCGATGACCAGAGATCGTTATTTGGGGTAATGAGGGAAATTGAGTGAAATTCCGTGTTTTGCACCAATACTTCATTGACAGTCTACCCACTCTCCTTTTTTATACTGTTGACTAAACAGTTACAATAGCTGCAAAATTATATCTGCATAATTTCATCTCTTGAATCAGATGAAATTTGCTATTTCATCCTACTGGAAATGAAAATGGGCTTAGATGTTACGAGAAACGGGTAAATGGTCGAAATTGACACCTGTTGCGACAGTCTAACGTAGGTTTGTAGCTGGGAAGTAAAAAAGTCTATTCGCGAAAAATATTTGTTTTGCGATCCGTTTAGATTAATGACATCTGCAGGCCTCACTGTAGTTGGGCCAAGAGGCGAGAAACCTTTGGAATTTTTTAAAGGATTTGTGCTGCTGGAAAAACCCTTTCGAAAGCAATATCTTAGTTATAAATATGTTTTTGCATGTTACATCGGTTTTCTTATTTTAAATTCAATTACTATTGAAATCGCCTTAATTTTCGGTAACCTACCTGCTAGATAACTCTTGCCATAGTATTACCCGGTCACTCACATAACCCGCATCACAGTAACCAATATAAGACCATAGATGTGTGGGTCAGATTTTCCTGACCACATAACAATAATGACATTTTTCGGGTTATTGCATGAATCCTATGACATTGTGTGAAACATCGTTGAATAGAAAAAATTAGTTGAGTTGGTCCTTGAAGGGTTGGGGAAAAGTTATGTCACACGAATTAAGCAGAAGAAAAGAATTGTGTGGTCATCAGAAAAAATTCGTCGTCATAAGATAACCCACATTCCCCTTTAGCCCGAAGTAGGAGGCAGAAATGTAGAAATAGCCACTATGCACCCTGGCTTATCCGCTGGAAAATACGGGAGTTATGTAAAATGTGTCAGAACGCAGTCGAGAAAAATGTCAGAAATATTAACAACTGTTTATAGCCAGAAAGTGAAATTCCATTGAAGTACCAAACATTCTTTACATTTTCATTTACTTGAAAAAGGAAAGACTCTTCTTCACTACTATTTAATGCCAGAAGATAAGTGAACTCTGCAAGACAAATGCAAAGAACAAACTGATTACAGGCAGATTGTTGGCAACGGGAAACTCTGGTATCTTTTGACTCTACTTGTTTTGAGCTCGTTATGTGTTACCTTCTTGGAGATCATCATAACCGAAAACCGCTTTTCTATTATGGTCATTAAAGTTACTGCATGGTAAAGCGATCTTGGAATCATATATTTAATTTGCAGTAGGTTGCAATTCTTCATAAAAAGGCACTTTTATGTTGTCACCCAGACCAGCTTGAAAAGCATATACTGACAACACTTGACAGAATACATTTCCCAACCATGAGTTTGATGAGCAGTGTTCGATCGGATACACGCCTCACGTCATTAACATTACCAATCCATTTTTAGGCAAGTAATGTACCAACAGCTATAATGCTTTTATCATTGCCAAACTTTAAGTGCTCATTCGCGCTCGGGGACTCCGCCACCTGACTTTTTGAACTTCACAAATATTAGTACGCTTTTTCCACAGTACATTCAAGATCTGCTAAACTCTCAAAACCTGTCAGAGGCCGACAGCGAAAGGCATGACGTCATCCAGATTGGAGTTATGCTTCGGCTGGGTGAAGCGGAGATAGAGATCGCAATGGGCAAACTGACAATCTTACTACAAAATACGGGCATTCATTAACAAAAATCGTGAATTTTCGATCATGAACACTATATCAAGTTATTCCTTATCATCATCTTATCTCTCACAAAATTAAATATGCAGTATTACATTATTTCATCATGACTTTGTGTTAAGGTTTCTAGTTTGCGTTTTCTATTCATTTTGCTCATGACAACACGGTCATTTGAAGCTTGACGGAAATTGTTGACAAAACAGTGCCATAGAATACCTCCATATCGAGTATTTTATAAGGCTGATGGTTTTGGTATATCTCATTTGATATCAATGTGATATGTTAAACGAATAGAATCATTTCGTTAATATCTGGAGTCTGGAGTCGACGAAACGAAAAGGTGTTACAGTTGGGTCCACATTTGTAAACACCAAAGTAATCGTCATAAAGCGTTGTCATAATAATAGTATGCACTATTTTCCACTGACACAGTGACGACACGAGCTTCTCTTCGTCGCACAGTTTTTTAAATGATTAAGAAGCATGAATGTACGATTTTTACCAGCTCCTGGCACGGTTACAATAGGCGTCCATATGTCAGTCCTGTTATGTACCTGTTGTGGATATCGTGAACATTACCGATGCTAGAAATGAGCAGAGTTTTGCATGTCACATTTGACAGCCTATTCGAAACACTGTGGGCACAATAACCAGCTAAGTATTGAGAATTGTCAGGGAATCCTTAGTTTTTTCATAGCCCTCTTCAGAAATTAATTGAATATTAACGGTCTTGAGCTCTTTCATACTCTTAATTGAAAAGAGACTAATCAACATCAAAATCTGAAAAAGTCACATTCCTTTTTTATGCGCAATTTCAAACTTGATAACATTCTATTTTTTCCCCTCGCATTTGCGTATCTGGCATGTATATGCTTACTGTAGGATTTTAATAAACGAGTCAATAATTTTCGGGGGTTTCGACCCCATTGGAACATTTTGGAACCCCCCATGTTTTAATATTGCCTATTCAGGATGAACAGGATGAAAAATGTAACGGATAAGCAAAATTGTGTACTATTGTTGAAGCGTTTTTCAGAGTTGAAGCTATTTCTTGCAAGATTCTACTTTGATTTTGCTATAAGATTTATATTCCACATAATTTTCTTAAATTGTATTTTATCTTGTGAAAGTTAGGGCGTAGAAAAGAACTATTATATGGCCTCCCCGTTTTTATCATAAACGAACAAGTAGTAAGTTTGCGTGCATCTTCGAATGCTTTTTGTTTTTTTGTTTATGAACGCACCACAGTACAGCATCAGGCTCAAGCTATGCTTAGCCTATGCCCAATGTGAAGGTTTCGGTGCACTTTCACCTTGCATCTGTTTCTACCCTTTTGTCCCCACAAGCATTCGTAAGATTATCAACAATGAAGTAATAAAAACATTTTTTAACAGTAAAAAATTCCCCCCTACTCCAACCTACTCCTAAAAATTAGAGCAGACTTAATTTGATAACAAGAAGGAAAAAGCCTTAGCCCCTTTGGTCCATTCCGTGGAAATTGCTACGACAGGATTTATAAGTTTCGTCCGTATGACTCTAGAAAGCAGTGACAATTCGTTCTTTTACCTTTACGTCATGGATAGCTTTAATGTTTAAATCACCAGACTAACTCGTGATCAAACCTGTCTGGTTTATCATGATCGATCACCTGTGTCAAGCTGATGTCCATCAGAACTGGGATTATTCGGTTTTTTCATCAAATGTTTCGTTTATAACAATTATTAATATACTGCTTTAAATGAATAGAATCATTTCGTTAATATCCGTAGTCTGGAGTCGACGAAACGAAAAGGTGTTACAGTTGGGTCCACATTTGTAAACACCAAAAACGTCCTTTAGATAACATTGATTCTCTCACTACTTTTGCAACCACCAATATTCTTTCCAATTTTTTTAGGCTAATATAAATTCGGGCTTGGGTAGTGCTTAGCATGTGCTTGATTTTGAAGTAAACGAATCTGAATATGCTTATAAATGTCATGCATATAAAAAACATGCACTTTTTTCATGTTCCCATGTGTTTACCATTTCCAGAGATATTAGAAATTTAAGCAAGTTGTAATTTCTGTCGTCATATGTTGCCCTTCCGCGAGAACACAAGCCGTACCCTGATCACTAATTGCTTGACCTTTAGTGAGAAAACTGTTAATCTTTCTAAAGTTTTTACACTTGGTTTTTTTATTAACTTGTCTTCAAGGATTCTACCAAAGACCTACTTATTTATATAATTGAAAATCTGGCGTACTTTCCGTACGTAACGCAAGAAGAACCATTATTCGTGATACATCAGGTGGATACAGTAGCTTCAGTGACTGGCTCACATTTGCTACAGACGTTTAAAGAGGTAAATTTTTAATGCTTTATTATTTGTTGCCATTGAAAATATACGATGCGTCCTGGCCTTCTTTTCCTTGGAATTGGTTTAATAGGCGGACAAGATAGGTTTCCATTAGCTTATTAATTTTCACCATACGTACTTAAAACGTATTTTATTGTAATTGGAATCTGCTTTTTTTCGACTTCTTTTATGAAAAGTTAAACGACATGTGTCTATGTGTTGCTCGATTTTTTATGCATACGAAACATACAAGGCATAAATCAAATCACGAGAATGGTTTTCTGAAGTCACGAGTCAGTGGTAGGTAGCAAAATTTTGCTGTTTGTATTCTCACCGCCAACATCTTGACACGCTATATCTTTGACCCATGGCATAGGGCAACTCTGTCATCAGGGTAACTTGAAAGAAAATCGCAGCCAAAATATTAGACATTAACAAAAAATTAGATCAAGCTGTTCAGAAAAGAGCCCGTTATCTGTTATCTGCTGCCGGTTTTCGTGCTTATTATCGAAATGGTGCCAAACGGGGTGTTTCTCAAAAGGAGGCGAAAACTCACTACATATTTTTGTACTTAGCTGCAGGATATTTTCATAAGATGTAGAAGACTGGGTATCTCATCCAGTCTGGCTTTGCTCAGGACCGCAAAATCAATATTTAGTGGCGAAATCTTTCTGGCTTTGGTATCTGTGGAACAAGTTAAGATCATCCCTTGGTATACCAGAGGTAAAGGTATTTGTTTGTCCATGTGTTTGACGCAGACATGGGTGCGTAGCTGAGATAGGAATACCAACAAGATCTACTTAGGGCAAAATCTTGTAAAGAAGACCTTACCTTTATCCTTTCCCTAAAGTTGGGAACCAAAAAATGGTACTTAGTTACATATACCAGTTTGAAACTACAGCTAAAGGCCTGTTGGAAATATTAATGTAAATCTGTAGATATGAGCTTCCAGTGGCATCCAGAGAGTGCTTGTGTCCTCACTGGCTTATCGCTGATGTACTACTTAATCAACCAGAGTGGTTTGCTGTCTGTTTGCAGTAAAGTGACAGGGAAATAAACTAAAACGACGGTGGTTATAAGAATGCAATTTTTACCCAACTTTCCGAAACGTGCCAACCCACAGGGATAGAAACCGCTATGTACGGGGGGATGCATCTTACAGGTCTTGCTTCATTATGTTTCCCACGGAGAAGCTTTGAAACAAGATGGGAGTTAGAATGCGCCCACACGGGTTGTGTATGGCCCTTCCAGTGCAGGAAGCTCGTCAGCTATGAAAAGTTATTTCTGTTTCCACCGAGTGCTTACACACCGACCTCACCGGACCAGTCTAGCGAAGAAGCCGTCTTTTCGCCTATTGTGTGGGATGTAGTTTTGGATTACAAGGCACCTTCAAGTAGCAGTAATATACCTGGAGTGGCCAGGATAAATGAGTGACCTGACCTAAAAGTAGTCAGCAGTTTTTATTTTGACAAGAGCATACTATTTCCATATGGGTAGGTAATTTTATTCATTAATTTATTACAGATTATGAATCCAACACAACGAGTAAAAGGAAAAGGAAAGGATGGTAAGAATATGTTTGATGACGATGACGACGACGAAATCAATAAATTAGAAGGTAAGTACCGTATTGTTTAAAGTTTAGCTGCCTTCAGATCACCCTTCCGTCATTTTAGTTCATGTAAAATAAAAACGAAATTAATTTATATGTTTTCAGTTGTCGATAATGGCTACTCGAATATAACTACTGCTTACAACTGTGATTCGCGCACGCACAATTCCATTTTATACTGCACTGCTCAGGGATACAAGTTTTGCCATTCTTGCTTGTAAAATCGATCCACTGTGCAACGTATTCAACAAAAATATTTCTTAAGGCTTTATAGAGAGTAAAAAATGAAATGTGGCCCGTATTAATGGTTCCAATGACGGTTTTAATTTTTATATTAGCAATTCATTCGATATAACTCGTTTAATACCTAATTGGAATTGGTTTCTCCTTGGCTGCTATAATGGTGACTTCTCTTGAAATTGTGAAGAAGTTGTTTAACCGTAGTGTCTTATTGTTTTCCACTCTTAAGCCCATAATTTTGTAATACTTAGAAACACAAAGTTTATTTTCCTAGGACAAGTAGAGTACCCGGCCTCGTCCAGGTATTCTATTGTGCTCTCTTGTCTCCCGGGTATTCCCTTGTGTTTGTTTTTGTACCGACTTTTGGTTAACTTTTTTCGGTTCTTTTTCAGTCCTCTCATTGTGTTCATTAGGTATCCCTATAACCTCTTATCGAGTTTTATCGAAATCGGAGCTTTGTAATATTAAAACAGCCCACCTTTCGGCTTTTTGGGGTCACTTCCTTTTGGTTGAGCTTTCGCCTCCCGCAAAGTTTCCTTACAGTCGGAGGTCTCTTGGGTTGGAAACAGATCTACTTTCTATCCAGAAAGACCACTTCCGGTGCCCATTTTTTCTCCCCTGCGTTCTTTGTGGCCCAAACCGGTTTACTTCCTGTTTAGCGGATCATTTCCGATTTGGTGAGGTCACTTCCTATTCCATTTTAGTCCTCTCGTTGTGTTTGTTAGGCAGTCCTATGGCCTCACACCAAGCTTCGCTGTAATCTGAGCTTTCTAAATCTTAAAAGTTTAATCTTAACATGGCAATTAATGTTAGTACTAGTGGTATGATAATACTTAGATATATTGCTAACATTTTCTTTAATTTCACTACTTTGTCTACGAAGCTTAGTCTTAACCTCAGTTGTGCGTATTGTTGTAAAATCATTAGGATTCTAATAGATCGACTCGCCCCACCACTACCATTTCCTTCATCATTTTTGCTAATTTAATAGGATATTTTTACGTACCAAACTTCACGCTTCTAGAAAGTTAGGTTTACAAATTCCATCCTCCGGAGGAATATAACGAAGTATCAGAGCTTTTTTAAACTGAGATTAAACAGTTACTTCCTAGAACAGTTTGACATTGTATTTATACTTTAAAGCCAACAGCACTCGGAAGAAGGTTGCCTTTTAGAAAATTTCTGTCAGAGCGCTTCCGCGTTTATTGTTAGAAAAGCTTAATGTTTATTATTGTTTTAACCAGTTGTCTTATTGTCACGTACTCTCTTGACCCCAGTTTTCCCTGCAGCTTGTTAAAACGTTTGAGCAAGAGAGTTGTGGGTCCTTATTTTTTTACCGGTTATGTAGCCACACACCATCAAATAGGCCTTTTACTGAAATTTCTGCATTGTTTGTTTAAAACTACTGTCAATTCTGACTGTTAGTAGGCCCTCCCTTTCCTCTCCCCCCTCGCTTTCACTCACTGAATCACTTACTCACTTATTGACTCACTCATTCACACACTCATTCACACACTCATTCACTCATTTACTCATTCATTCACTCATACATACATACATACATACATACATACATACATACATACATATATACATACATACATACATACATACATACATTCAAACATACATACATACATACATACATACATACATACATACATACATACATACATACAAACATACATACAAACATGATCAGCAAGGCTTGAAACAGGTGACAGATGAAAGGCATAGCTTCCACTGGGTTGATGGTATCACTTTTTGAAATAGGATGTCTGTGTACAGCCATGTGTCTTTTGCGACCTGGCGCTGATTTGCAAAACTTCCCACACACCACACATGACAGATTGTGTGACCATGGTGGGATGTTAGAATGTGGCCTTGATCTCACATGGGACTTCAAATGATTGACAAAGCCAGCTTTTGATAGAAGAATGCGATCACATTTGTCACATTCCCAGCTCATTGTGCCTTCATCAAGGTTGTTCTGTCAGCCTTTGCGCAATCTACTCGTTTACCGTTAATGCTCCAGGCGAGTATTTTCAAACATTGCACAACCTCTCTTTACGTGCCTTCTCCAAGTTGCTCTTTCGAAGGCTAGCGTTTCCCAGTTTTTAAGGTCTGTTCCTAGTTTCTTCAGGTTTTCTTTGATACAGTCTTTGTACCTCCTTCTGGGTTTGTGCTGTATCTTCCCAGTCTGGAGTTGCTTATAAGACAGTTGCTTTGGGAGTCGATCATCCTCCATACGAACCATATGGCCTGCACAGCGCATGTGATTGACGATGATCATTGACTCGATACTTGTGTATCCTGCTCTGACAAGAACTTCACTATCAGGTGTTTGGCGTTGCAACTTGATATTGATTATGCGTCTCAAACATTTCTGTTGAAAGTGTTCAAGTAGTCTTAGATGTCTTCGATGTACGACCATGGCTCACAAGAATACAAAAGAGCTGTCAAGACACAAGCCGTGCACACGCAGAACTTGTTTTTGGAAGTGATGCCGCGATCTGCCCAAACGCGCTTTCAAGCATTCCAAAGGCAACAGAGGCTTCCTGTATCCTCTGTATTTCTGCATCAGGAGAAACACCTCTTGACAGGGTGCTGCAGAGATACACAAAGGTGTCTACCACACTTAATGAATTGCCATAGACACGGATATCTGGTACAATGTATGGTTCACCGGGTACTAGTGTTTACATGACGTTTGTCTTCAGACTAATTTTTAGACCAAACACAGTGCGCTAGGCGGGAAAAAAAATCCATAATGGTGCATGTCTTAAGCTGAACAAGCCAAAAGGTCAACGTCATCAACATATAGAAGTTTTCTGATTAGACTATGACAGACTTTTGACTTAAAGTTAAACCTTCTCAAATTGAAAACACTTCCAGTAGTTCCAAATTGCAGAAAAACACCTATAACACAGTCACGGAATGCATGTGAAAGCATTACAGCAAATAATATGGAAAAATTTGTTGCTGCTGGGATGCCCTCTTGTTCAACACCGTTTTCAATTGATATCACCTCAGATAGTTCTCTATTAAAAAGAACACGAGCTTTCACGTCCTCATGCAACTGCTTGAACATGCTCACAAAGAGTGATGGACACCCTACTTTCCCAAATATCATCCACATTGCATGATGGTACACAGTATGGAAAGCTTCGTTAAATCAACAAAGACTTGATACAGCGGCATCTGCTGCACAATGCATTTCTCTTGGGGCTGACGTGCAATAAATATCATGTCAAAAGTGCCTCTTTCATGTATAAAGCCACTCTGCGATTCAGGAATAGTAGTCGGATGGATATTTTCAATTAGCCTGTTTAACAGCAGTCTTGAGAAAACTTTGTCCACAGGTTCTAGAAGTGTAATACCCCGATAGTGATCACATACACCTTTCTCTCCTTTCCCTTTAAACAGAGACACTAAGATACCACCTATCCAATTCCTGGGTACGTTGGTATCATGCCAGGTCTTAGTAATAAGATTGAATACTGCATTGGTCACATTTTCGCTTCCAATCCTTAGAAGCTCAACTGGCAGGCCATCTTGACCAGGTACCTTACCAGTATTGATATCTACTTCTTCACGACTTGGTAGTCGATCCATTCGAAACTTAACAGCACATCGTGGGAGGTTCTGTATGATATTCATATCCGCTACTGAAGGATTATTAATCAGATCAGCAAAGTGCTCGTGCCAGCGCCGCAGGATCTTTTTTGTTTCTTTAGTAATGTACCTGTTGCCTTTTGACTTTAGAGGAGCCACGTAAGACTTTTGAGGGCCAAATACTTCACGTAATAGACCATAAAGCAGCTTCTGATCCTTAGCGTCACATGCTCTTTGAGTTTCTGAGGAAATCTGTGACAATCACTCATTCTTCATTCTTCGAAGGTCGCGTTGCAAAGCTGCTTTGTGTTCTTTGAAGGCTGTCTCTGTTTCAGGATGAGCTAAGTTGGTATCTTTAAGGGTCTTTTCGTACATCTTGCTTTTACTTTCTAGTAGCTGCTTGATTTTGTGGTCATTGTCGTCAAACCAGTGTGAAACTGAGCGTTTGAAAGTTTATGACTGCAGATGCTTTTTTAGACACGTCGGGAGAAGCGTGATAATGTTAATTTGTATTTACTGAGTTCTTTAAAATCACTTGTAAACTGTACTTTTGTAAAAAACAATTAACCAAAGTGAAAAACATTTCTAGTCTCATTGGTTTATTACCTTGCCAGTGGCAGCCACGTACAGATGGTATGTTGTATAAAGCATTTACATTTAGAACGAGATGGTCATTTTTTTTATTGTGTGGAGACTTTATATACTCTTACCTAAGTAATTTCCAGCGTCATTACTATTCTGAAAAACCAATGCAGAAAATATTCATTCTAACTCTTTCGTATATTAGGTTTTTCATAACTGATGCACAAAGGACATTTCTTGAATATGTAAAATAAGTATTTACATGAAACGTAAAATGTATTGTTTTGCACTGATTGCACCAGACAATTAAAGGCGCTCCGAACATGTATACCGTTGTTGAATTAATACTGTATGCAGCAGTTAAGACCTGTTGTACCTGAGTGAAGGTTTGTGGTATTGGTGAGAACAAGAAAATGAGCTAAGTTTAAAATCTCAAAGAAAGTGAATCAGAGGTACACTAATGAGGAAGAGTTATCTCCTGGAAAATTGGTAGAAAATTACAAAGAAGAATTTGATGTCAAGGTCATATAAAACTGCACTTATCTTTTAAGCTTGGTTATTAATTTCTGGTTAGAGCAGCTTCAGAGACTATTTTTATCTGAAATATGTTTTAGATTCAGATTTGAGATATTTAACAGTTGTGAAAGTAGCAAAATGAGCTAACGATGGGTTATGCCAACTGCTGAATCCCGCCTAACACCCAACCGAACGAGCGCAATCTATAAGAAATAGCTTAAAGAACATGCCGGCATAATTTTATTCTTTTGGTTTGTTGAAAGTTGCTAAACATTAAATTTGTGACTGCCTGCAATTTTGGTCAAACTCAAAGCTAATTTGTTATGCAATGACTATCTTTTACAGTCTGACCTTTCCAGGAAGGACGTACTAAAGTTCAGTGATCGGTGGATTAAAGATAAACACGAAGAATATTGCATAAATTTTTGCCAGCCAAATAAACAGAACATTGTGAAAAATGAAGATCTGAAAGTGGGATTAAAAGGCTAATTGTTAATTTTTTAGTTAATGAGAAGGCACCTGGCTGAAAAAGATGGAGTAAACCCAACTCATTAATAGAGGTAAAATCCTGTTGGCCCGTAATGACAGCCCAATCAAGGCACTCGTAATTTTGAAGCCCACACAATATCTGTTAAAATAAACGTGTGTTTTCTGATGAGGAAAAGCGGTTTACATTCAAGTTTTAATCCTTTTATTTCCTTTTGCACATACTCTTTAGACCTAAGGGAGCAGGATGAAAAATACTGGCTCCGTTGAGATCATCTATCAACTTTGACCTAGTGATTCGTATCTTTATAAATCCAAGGAGAAGAGATACAGTATAATTCAGTATAAAAAATTGGCACCCACAAATCAAGTTATTCTCTTCATCTAATGCCCCAAGTCAAAGAAATTATAAGAACATTAATGTATCCTTTTGGTAATGGGAAGTGGCACAGATCGTTTTGTACAGGCCAACGACATTCATTTACTTTGGCTTGTGAAACGCAATAACAGTAATGAAGAAAATGCCATGATACTGAAAAATCAAGTACTAACCCAAGCAAGTGCTGAATCTATCCCGTAGGTTATCATTCAAACAGATTAACATAGACTGTGGTTTCTCATTGAAAAAACATTTTATAACCAAAGCATTTGTTGGTTAAAAGAATTGCCTACTTGGTAAATTTTATTAGGGGTGAAGAGGCTGGGTTTCGTAAGAAGGGGATGAAATTAATCATACCAGGCCTGCTGGAAGAAATCGTAAGGAAACCCCTAAAGGTGATATTTTAAGAACTTTAAGGGTCCGCAGATGGCGGGTAGCTGTAGTCTAGGTAATCGTACCACATGGTGAACCTGATGTGTTACACGAGTACGAAAATATTTACGAAAAAAAGCTATGCCTAAGGGTGCAAGTCCGAAATGATTGTTTTACCTGTAAACGGTTTCACTCTTGAAACACATTTCTAGGATCTTGGCAGATTTTAACATTGCTTCACTTTCTTCTGCCATTTCCTTTTTCGAAAGCGAAGTAATACTACACCAAGAAATGGCACATTGCCTGGTGTGGAGTGGAATTTCAAAAAGAACAAGAAAAGATTTTGATGGTACGACAATTAAGTTGTTTTCAATTAAGAGGAGGAAATATAATTCAGTTTGATTTTAGCTGCTCACATTTATTCAATATTCAATATTCCTACTGCTGTTTTACTCATAATGAAGTGTTTATGAGAGACTTGGGAAATTACGTCGAACTGTTAGCAACCATGGACTTCTATTCAAGTCGAGATTGGATAGAACGGGCTAGGGTATTTTTGTAGTACGCTTGTTAGTGTGTTTTTACCCCATCCTTGCCATCCCAGCTATCAGTTAAGCCTCTATTTCGGAAGTTCTCGGGTACCGATGACAATCCATTGTACCACGCCATCAATCTGTGGTTTTTCAGGACCTTATCTTCTCTCCACCATTTTCCATCCATTTGCCTTTGAAATCCATGTTTTAGTGGGTTCAAGAGACACTAATTTCTACTTAAACGAACCCAGTCATTTTCAGCCATTGTGTGCTGAGGAATGCAAGTTAACTGACAGCAATTTTTTCCTCTCCTTTTTGCACAGAATGGGATATAGATGTGTCGAAGCTTAATGAGACTGTGCAGTCTTCTTTTGGGTGTATATTGCTGTTAGAACTGAAACAACATCTGAAACAACTATATGGTTTTGCAGACAGGTAAGGTATTAACTTAAAGGTTAAATGAAGGCCAATCTTATTTCAGCACATTAGTCATACACACGCTTTTTCCTAAGCCCTCGACTAAACAGGCGGTGAAAGCTTTTGAAAACTAGAATATAAACTGCAGTATATTATTGGCATTTTATCAATAAAAAATTCATTTTGAGACAGATCAGAAGTGATTGGTACAAAAAAGTGTTATTTAGGGTCTTTATTAAAACTGCCTTATTAAGTTACTCTGTTAACTTAATAAGGCAGTTTATGTATATTTATTTATAACCAATATTGTCGAGCCCCGCCCGCTGCCTTTCCTACTCCTTTACATACTGCCGATACCAGGGTTACTATTCATGTTTTGACTAGCATTACCCCTACTTTCACAAATACTGCTTCTCCGCCTGCTACCGCCCTACTGTTTCTACTTTTACGTTTTCCTACTAGAATTACTACTATACTTTTCTGTTTCTTTTACAACCACCACTTGTACAGTTTAAATAGGACAGATAATGTTGTTTAGGATGCGCTTGTGAAGCAATGTATCTTTGAAAAGGGAGTTTTCTTTCCTTTTTCTTAGTTCATTTTGTTCCTCGTATGAAGCCTGACCACCTGTAAAGTAAATAAAATGTTACACAGCCTAACAATCATTTTGCTGTTTTGGTTTTGATAACTGATTCTATAAAGTACGGGCACATTGGTTTCAAAAATGCAATCCATTTTCTTTATCACGTTTAACAATTGAAGATTCAAATTTTGGCATTTTGATCAAAATGTGCCATTTTGGCATAATTTTATCATTTAAATTTTTTTGGAAATCAAATGCTTAGTTTTTTTTCCATTTCTTGTTGCAAAAATTATAAAAACCAAACGAAAACCTTGCTATAAGCACAAGGTTATTGTTACGTTATCAAGATTAGTAGGTTGAAAATAATTTGTAATTGTTAAAATTATGCCACAAAATCTAATCTAGTTGGAAGAATAAAAAATTATTCTGAAATTGCATTTTATTCTCAAGATAGCTTAATAGATGATAACTCATCGATTAATTCTCAAAATCTTTTCATTTTCTAATATTTTACATACACTTTCCAGAGCTCACGAATGTTCTCTTACAGGATTTCCTAGAATGTTGTTTGATGAGACAGTCTCTTTTTAATGACCAGCAGTAATCAGCCATCATGTGGATGTCCCATCAGCCTTGATAGCGCTCTCCCATCACTTTTATATCTTGATGAAAGCGTTCACCTTGTTCTTCGTTGAGGGCACCAAGATTATCAGGAAAATCATCCAGGTGACTGTGCAAGTAGTGAATTTTGACGTTCGTTTTGCATCCTAAAATTTGGAAGCTCTGTAGCAATTCGTTAACACTTTTAGTGTAGTTAGGGCTTTTAATGTTACCTAGAAAGTTTTTAACTACATCTACGAAGGCCAACCAGGCCCTTCATTCAATTTCTGACAGTGTGGTAATAAAGTGATTATCCTTCACCAACTTTAGAATTTGGGGCACATCAAATATACCCGCTTCAATTTTTTCGTAACTCAGACTTGGGAAGCTTTGACAAACTGCTTCATGAGTCCAAGTTTGATATGGAATGGGGAATAAAAATTTTGTTCCTATTGACCAAGGCTTCATTAATGATGTTTTGCGATTCCACGCATAAAGTTTCCCTCGATGGCCACTCCTTTCTTATCCAATGCTCACCCTTAGCTCGACTGCCCCATGAACAAAGGAAACGTGGATACTTTGTGTGGCTTGTTGACTAAGGAGAAAATTAACCATGTTGAGGTCCACACAAATTACCCAGTTCTGACGATTGTAGTTGAGCATCTCCATCACCATTTTAATGCTTTTGTATTCTTCCTTTAAATGCACTGAATGGCCGATAAGCACAGCACCAGTTTTGTTTCCATTGTGGAGGAGAACACATTTCAAACTTCGTTTTGAACTGTCAATAAAAAGTCTCCAATCGCTAGGATCATACTGTGAGACACCCATAGCGCGCAGAAGGCCTTCTGTGTCAACACAGTGAACAAAGTCGTTTCTCGAAGCACAAAACATTAAAAATTCGGATTCTCTGTTGCCAAAGACAGATATTTTGGTTTCTGGGAGTAATAGCTGTTTTTTATTCAATCATGGTGCCAACAATTCGGATGATTCCTGTGAAAGTGCTAAGTCACGAATTACATCATTTAACTCGTGTTGAGTAAATCTTGAAAATGATGTTAACGACCATGGCTATGGAAAATCATGGTCGCTGGAGTCATATTGAGTCTCCTGAGGTAGATTTGAATCCTCATCGTCTGAAAGTTCTGGAAGTTTGGTATAAAAAGGTACAGGAATTTCGGTGGAATGGGGTAAGGACCTTATTGCAGAGTCTAAATTTGGGTATTTAAGGTGGTGTTTCTTCTTTGCATTGAAGCCGAAGACATTAACCAGGCAAAAATAGCAATAACCGGAATGATTCCTCCGTTCTCTCCAAACCATAGGAATTCCAAATGGCAATTTTTTTTCGTTTTCCGGCTGTCATTTGCCTTAAAGACTCGATGGAAGTTTTGCAAGCAATGTGAGGTGCGCATGGCTTATCGTGATCTCCAATCCAAATGGGCAAGATAAGCCCGTTTTACAAACTCTGTAATTTCATCCTTTGCTTCACCAAGGTAAAATTACCACAGATGTAACAAAATATATCTGGATTGTTTAAGCACTTTATTCTCGCAGAAGACATTATGACAGCAACCAAATTGACACCTCACCAATAACAGATCACAGGTTACTAACTGTAAATTCACCTATATCATACCTGTGCTTGTGTTGCTGTGTGACTTTAACTTTCACAAAGAAGATGCCAGATGTCCTTGCCCTGTAAAAGGAGAAAGTAAGGAAAGAAGTGGATACTAAACAGGATGATTCAGTTAAAACAGTTTAAACGGGAATAAATATTGGTAAAAATAACACTAAGTAAATTTTAAATGCATTTTACTAGCAACTAGCTTGAACAAATATAATGCAAAATAGCCATTTTTGTCACCATTTTGAGAAACAAAGCATATAAATAACTCAAGAACCTGAGGTGATAGGGCATTTCTGATTGCATATTTGGAATCGGCACCCCCAAATTAGTGTAAAATGACCTCTTTTTTCTAAAATAATTGGAAAAAAGAGGGGGTTTTTTGTTGGCCTGTGATACTTGCACGTACTTAATGCATGAATTGTTTTTTTACAATTCCTTAAGACAATTACTGTTATTTTTCACTTTCTTTTACACACAGCAAATGCCAAAAATATTCACCATCTGAACCAACAAAACTTTATGATAAGAGTCTTGTAAGGAAAGGAGATTCAAATTTTAATCCACAGTGTACCTCAGTCATGTTTCGGGACAGTGACCTAACCAAAGAAGAGATGTACTCATTTTTCGTTATGGTGAGTTCTGTTTAGTTGAATTAGATATTTTACACACTTATTAGGTCAGTATTGTTCTTAATTTTAGATTAGTTACATAGTTGTATTAGAGTATTATATGGAAAACAGAAAGCCGTAACTTTATGTAGCCAACTTTCTACACTGTAGAGGATTGACTCAATGCAGTTAACCTACGAAATCAAAATACCATTGTGTTAAGGGATGTCTGCTGTTTCTTGAACAGTACACGTACGTGACAGGTGCGTAAAGATTTTGTGAAGGAATGAAAATACGATATTTTCACAGTAAACTGACAAACAAGATAGACAGCTGGAAGTGCCATGATTCTCGAGGCCAATACCTGACGAGCCTAAGTTTTAAAGTACCTGGAAATGTATACCTCCTAATGCCATGAATGGAAGCAGGACTGTAAACACCCCAAGGGGTTAAAAATCGCAGCATTGTTAAAACGTTTAAAGGGTGCTACGATTTTTAACCCTTTGGCTACGGAATCGATTTTAAGAACATTTTGAAAATGAGACATACCACACTTCAGAATCTCACATTGGATAAAGTATCTATCTGATGTACAAGAGCTTTATTTGAATAACAAAAGCAAACATTAGATGTTACGAACACAGTAATGTCATTGCATGTTAGATTTTTCTGCTGATACCAACATTAGGAATGTATTTAAAATATGTGGTACACGGTCGGAAAAACAACAACAAATTATCTTAAGAGATAGGTACATCCCCAGATACTGCTCCTACAACCATGAAACTTCTGGAAAGGAGCACCAACATATGCTAAGCTGAGGTGGTAAAATGATAATTTCGGAGTATTTGCCTTTACCAATACTTCTAGGCTATCAATATATAATTTTTTCTGGTTTGTTCTGAAGCTTCTTGCAACTAAAGTCCTGAACCATATGCTATTTAGTTTTATGTGATTGATCACAGTTTATTGAAGAAAGTAAACGAAAGCACTTTATGCGCAAAGATCCGTACTTCAATCCTTCACAAAACGAGTTTCACAAAGGAATTTGAAATGAAAGATGATGACCTCTTTGGAGGCAAAGGGCTAAGTATCAAAAAAGTTATATATATATATATATGTATATGTATTTGGAATTAAAATATGTTTAAAATTGCATAACTGTCAGTTTCACGCTGACGCGATTGTCAAATGTCATTTATTTATATATATATATATATATATATATATATATATATATATATATATATATATATATATATATATATATATATATATATATATNTGTGATTGATCACAGTTTATTGAAGAAAGTAAACGAAAGCACTTTATGCGCAAAGATCCGTACTTCAATCCTTCACAAAACGAGTTTCACAAAGGAATTTGAAATGAAAGATGATGACCTCTTTGGAGGCAAAGGGCTAAGTATCAAAAAAGTTATATATATATATATATGTATATGTATTTGGAATTAAAATATGTTTAAAATTGCATAACTGTCAGTTTCACGCTGACGCGATTGTCAAATGTCATTTATTTATATATATATATATATATATATATATATTTGTATCGAGCTCTGTCTTTGGCATTATTCAATAAAGGTATTTTTTTTAAAAGTTAAGGAGCTTTACGACCGTGTGTGGTTCTGGACGACTTCCACAGGCTATCCTTCTACTTTTACACTTTTACTTTGATCTTTCAAACAGTTCAAGCAATTCATGTTAACTCTGGACAATGAAGACGACAGTGATACTGATGTTAACCTGGAGACCCATACTGCTTCAACAGAAGTTAAACTGCTTGAAAAAGAGGCTAATATTAACGAACCCACTACATTGAATGAATCCGCTCCAGTTCCTGTTAACGATCAGAGTGGAGATGTATCTGCTTTGGCAAGCAATGATAGTGGGCTTGCAGTGGCAGAAATGTTTAAGTCAGATGAGGAATCAGCAAACCCCGCGGAAAATAATATACAGGTAAGTGATAAGTGATACAAGTAAGAAATTTCTTTAAAAAAATTGTTGAACATAATTTGTTCCTTATATTAATGTTCATTAAAATACAGTTACTAGACCTTCCCTCAAACATTGTCTACGTTTGTGAGTTAACATCTACGAGATATACTTGCATGTGGATAAGTTCTTTCAGCTAAACAGTTTAATGGAAAGCGGGACACAAGTCTAACATTGTCCATGAATTTATATATATATACGTTATTTAATTATCAGTAAGGTTGGTGTATTTCCATACCAGCAGGATATTTAAACAATTTGAAATGTGCTAACCAACTTCAATTGTATGATATGCGGTGTATAATGGCAAAAGTTCAGGTCTTCTAATTATGTGTATTCGATTTCATTGTTATTGGTTGTGTTCTAAGTACTTAACAAATATGCAATCTGTTGTTTTCCACCCTTTGTAATGTTTGGCAAAATTAATGCTATTTAGCTTTGACAGGATACACCTTCCGGCAAGTGAAAATGAGTAAAAATATACGAGCTTTTTGTCACTTATTTTATTACTTTTATTAAAATTGTTGCAAAGTTGTTTTACGTAGATAATCTTTTGGCAAAATTTCCAAGTGCAACGGTATTTCATGTTGTGACTTAAAACTTAGAAAATCAGTTGTTAAATTTCAAGTAAATTTAGTGTACCGATGCGATGCCAGTACGATCAGGATGAGTGGACGTTCATTAGAATACAAAAAGTATGTATGTTTGTATTATTTCTTTTTGTTTGAAAATTTTCTGGTACAGGGCATCAATGCAGGTTTTTAAAACCATCTTAGCATATCAAGGTAATTTTTTCTGTAGTATTTAATTTTTTTGAAAGCTGAATTGTTGACAGCCCCACTGTAGCCCCATTATGGTATTCGTGTTGTTTTTGAGTAATCTAGCCTGTTGTGTTTTTTGTACAGACCAACAAAGATAGTGTCACCGAGGAGGAAACTATTTCAAGACGACCAAAAAGGAAACGCGCGAAGAGAGTTGTTAATTACTGCTCCGACTAAAACTATACCTGTCTTTCCATTGTTTGTTGAGCCGTAATTATTAAATCACTGGTTGTGGACAACAGAGAAACACTTTTGCACTCAACCCAGAAATTTTTGCAAGCTTCCACTTTGTTGAGGGAAGTTTTGCAGAAATCGTACTGGTTCATGACACTTTAAAACAAGAACTCGTGTTTTATGGTTCAGAAAAAAACTCTTCTTGATAGTAGACCTTAGTTTACCTTGTTATACTAATAATTACTTGTGTAGATGTTTTATTACAAAGATGTGCCAATTTCGGTTGTTAAATTTAAAGTAAATATTTGCATTATTTATTACATTTTGAATCAGTTATTAAGTGTAGGTAATTAGTTCATAACCAATAAAATTTTAGGCATGTTTTAGAACTATTTAATTTTACTTGTTACAAACGGGATTTTGTTATAGCTTAGTTAGGATTTGAGTTAAATTGCTGGTAGTTTGTTCGAGTCCTACCTAATACCCCATACAGGTCGCTTGTACAGTATTCTTAAGTTTGAAAAGTATAGTGGGTTCTTTTGTGAAGGACCACAACGGTTGATATTTTTACATATTTGCAACAATTATTTACAAAAATCGGTTTTTCTTAACCAGGTGTTTGGTGTGCAGAAATCTATTTTCTGATGTCACCTCAATTTTGCTTCTGAAATGCTTTGCTTGTAAACTGGTAGTTAAATTTTCCTGGAAACACATCTGGTGTTGTAGTTCGTTTATATCTCAATTTTACTGTATATAATACGACTTGTTTGTACTAACTTGGGTCAAAAATTTAGAAAATTGTTAAAATGTAATAATAGGCAGGATTTATCTGTAAAACTGCTTACGAATAAGTATATATAAATATATATATACACATATATTGTACAGATTAAAAATGTCTGAGCATATAACGCAGTTACGAGGTATTTTTTTTAATCTTTGCATCCCTTTTCGAGTGTTTTTGGGATCTTGCTCCAGTTTTTATTCTTGTTCATAAAGTACAATAATTACGCTTTTTTGATGTATTTCCTGGTGGTGTTTGACTTGTATTTTGAAATTGCTACCATTTTAACATGATGGTCCCATGCAGAATGCATTTTGTTTAGCGTTGACACAAGAAGTGTAAAAAAAATCTGTTTCTTAATATTCATAGTTTTATGTAATTCAGTGAAGTTCCACTACACTTTCAGGCCACACAAATAGGAATCTCAGTGTTTATTTGGTCAGAAGAGTGACTTACATTGAAATGCTGCGTGATGTAAAATGTGGAAGAAGACCAAGGGCATTTTTTATTTGGTCAGAAGAGTGACTTACATTGAAATGCTGCGTGATGTAAAATGTGGAAGAAGACCAAGGGCAATAAAATGATAGTAAAGTTGTTAACCATACGATTAGCCATAGTAAGTTTGTTTTCTTCCTTATGAGATTAAGTGTTGTGCTCAACCCCTTAGACGTCATTGTTGGTGCATATTATGGTATCACTACGTTTGATTGCTTTCGTTAGTTTTTATCTGACTGATAGATTGGAGAAACTCATTTATCAACTTGCATACGTCATCTTGTGCACTACACCATCGGCATCTACGGTAAGAAATTTCACAAGTGTTATTTGTTCTTGAGGTATTATTTTGACTATCCGTTGGGTTAATCCTAAATCCACCGACAGTTGGGATTTTCAGAAATAAGTAGACATAATATGGAACGACGGACCCGTCGTAATTTCTGACCGGCTGGGTGTTAAATCGAGGACAAAGTGTCGACTAAGTAACGGATCGGGTGTTAAGTGGAACTTTACTGTATTGAAACGATTTATTTCTTTTATGTGCACTTCCGTTACTTAAAGTGGTTTTGGGTAAGGAAAGGTTTGCAGAGTACTTCGTAATTAGGTGACAAACGTTTTCTCCGTAAAGGTTTATTTGCGGTGATATTTTTGTGTGCGGCCGGGTACAACCAAATGTCAGCGGTGTAGGCATGCTATCAATTGTCATTTTGGACTTAACTTAAGTTGTTTTGGTAATGACTAGTAACGATATACCTTGTGATATTTTTTCTGCCCTACATATTTCATTCTTCGTTGCAAATGTTTCATGAACGCGTGAAAGCGAGTTCCCTTTATTGCCTTAATTGCTACATCAGTTAATACTGATATTACTGCATTTTAATACAGTAAATGGCGTAACCAAATTTCTGCCTGAAAGCTACAGTACGTTTGTTTTTCAAAAATTCAAAAGCTACCATTATATCGTCAGTGACAAAATCTGTTTTAACAACAGCAAGCGATGACTTTTCTTACCTTTGACATCTAGATTCTCCCATAAAGTCACTATTTCACCAGTCTTGGTCGTTTTATTTCTTCATGGTTTGCATGCAAAAATTTCTATGTATGGGGAAAGAGAATTTTACAATGATACACTCTGTATATTTTGATGTTTTGTGGGTATGCCTATGCTATTGTGTTAATTTTTTTTACTTGAACGGTTCGCTCGTCGGGGGCCGATAGCGACGGAAACCAAAAACGTACTGGACGTTGGACCAAGTATTCTCCGATGTAATGTCGATTTCTTGGCTACTGCTTTTCCCACTACCCCCATCAACTGTTGACTTTTTATTTTCTGGAAAGTCTAAGCCGAGATTAAAGGCCAAAAAAAATTTAAACAATATTGAATTACAAGTTACTTTTTCTTACTGTATCAACTGCAACTTAAACCAAAAAAGTAAATAATATAGTTTTTGGTAGGACCCCATATAAACTCGCCAGTTTTCTTGGCTATTGATAGTACAGGAAAGGGTTGGTGCTATGTACCGGTGTTGACATAGCTTTACCGTAACTGCATCAGTCAGGGCTTAATTCTGAGGTGGGTGTGTCCTTCTAGGCCGCGTGCCTCACTATTCCTTGAAGCGTTTTCCATAGACGTAAACTGGTACACCTTAATTTGTCATGTCATTGGGATGTTTTTGTCTCCTCATATTGGTTTATGCTGGTTACAATTGACCCAACAACAGGCATGCTTTTTTTGCCATCTGTGCCCAGTAAATAATCTCTTGAGATGGTACTAGACTAGCCCTTCGATATTTCATTTGCTATGTTTTTAGAGAGGTGCTTGAATTCAACCACAGACCATTAAGGAAAGTAAAATCTTTTTTCATTTGCCTCTACACAACCATCCCCATTTCCCGGTTTTATGGTAGTATCTTTTTTCATGCAAATTAGTCTTCTAATTTCAGTAGCACGTGGTGTTTTTGCACTTGGAGAAACCGATATAATACCTAACCGAAATTTTTCTTACCGCCCAGGAACCGAGACGAGATTTGACTTTCTCGTGGAGTTTTTTTTATGAAAAGGTGTTTATTTTATTTTCAGAGAACCATTGACATGTTGTAACATAACTAAAATCACTTTTCTGGTTTTTGATCGGGAGCTTGTAGACGATTTGGTAGAGAAAAGTGGCTTTCGGATGCCAGATGGGTTTCTTGCCCTCTTCCCTCGTATGCTTTAGTTCGTAAATAAACTAGGGTTTTTTGAAGAAATAAAATGGACCCTGTCAATTTCTTGAATACACAAATAATGTATTTAGGGCTCATTTGTTCAAACCAGAGAATAAAGAAATGACTCATTCGGACAGGTGTGCAATTTGAGTTACTCTGTTGGCGCAGAGAGATCACGTTTTGTTCAGGTATCCCAAAAGACTTAACTACGATTTATTCTTTCGCTAATTCCATACAGTTAATTGATCTCTATGCTCACTAACTTAACATATTGCACTTTTACTGCTGTTTATCATGAATAAAAACTTTACAATAATAATGACAATGATGATGATAATAATGATTTTGTTTAGCCCAGCAGGGATAATCGGAATGAAAATCTATTGAGTCATTTCTGATCGGAAATGTTTAATTTCCTTTCCATCCAGTGAACGAAAAAGTGACCTGAGTATCACCTTTCTTGTCACAGCAGTTCTCTTTAACCCAGGGTTACTTTTCTTTTTTGATTTTTTTCTTTGTAATTTTTTCAAAACCTTTCTTAGTTAACTGATTTCTTTCCTTTTCCAGTTCTTTTCCCGAAAAACTCGATAGATTTGCCATAATTTTATTGATTGTACCCTTCAAAATTAAGACAACAAGGAGTAGTGAAAGAATGTCGGAAGTAACGTGAAAAACTGGACAAGAAGCTCTGGGACAACATACTAAAGAAAGAAGATTAGTTCTTTCATTTGAATACCAGTTTGCTTGCAGCTGCTAGATAAGGCAGGCTAAGTAAAGAGAAAGTTAAATGTTGTCAAGATAGATAATGAAATGAAAGTAGGACAATAGAACATTAACCTGGTAAGAAATGACACGAAGAAACACTCAAGCCCATTGATTTGTGTTAAAGAATATGTTTGTGGTTAAGCATTTTGGCTATCAAGGTGTTAAATAGGTAATTTCCTGAGGAGTTCTTTGTATTGCTTGGTTATTGGACATTTCTTTGCAGATGGATGACATCAATCACCATGAAAAAGGGTGTTCCCATCTCACAAAACAGATTCCAACAATGTCAAAACACTAGATTTATGAAATGATAATTAAACAAATAGCCTATGGAGATTCAGTGGCCTGCAATTCGTCCCAAGGGCATATTTATTTGTGCTATAAACATGCTAATGACCAACTGAGTCTATTTTTCAATTTTAAAACGTATATTATTTGAGGGTACCCCACAATTAGTTTTGTATTTGTTGTGCAAGCATATCATCTCGTAGAAAAGTTCTTTATATTTTCTTGTTGCTCATTCCCAAGAGGTTTGCCTGTTTCGGCATAAGCTTGCTAGTGAATAAATTTGTGTTTACAATTGTGAAAAAATAATGTAGTTCAGTTTTTTAAAACTAATAAGATATTCTTCAAGAGTTTATTGATCACGGAAAAACTGACAGGTTAATTGATTCATATATTTTTGGAAGTATAGGAATGAACCAAAATGCCTGTAGACACTGTTGCTAATAATACGAAGAAGCGAAGAAATCGTTGTTCTATTGGACATTTTGTGTTTAACGTAGTACTTACTGGAGCCACGAAATCAGGTAAAACAACGTTAGTACAACAATTTGTTCACAATGTCATTGAAGAAACATACACAAAAACTGTTTCTGATTACTGTGAAAAAATCATTATGCGAGAGAATGACACTGCTCAATATTTGCTCAAGATTCTCGACCTTGGTGGAAATATGAGAAATGAGTTTAATACCATGTATAACGTAATGCTCAAACAAGGAGACCTCTTCTTTATCGTATACAGTATTGACGATCGAAGATCTTTCCTGGATATCAGAAAGTACTGGGAAGATATTATCAGCTCGGAAAAGAGGTCAACAATAGTTATTATTGCAAATAAAAGCGATTGTGAGACAGAGCGCGATGTCCACTTTTCTGAAGGCGAAAAGCTTGCTTCAGAATTAAATTGTGGATTTATGGAAGTCAGTGCAATGGATAAAATAAAAACGGAAGAAGCATTTCTGTACCTCTTATCGCAAGCAGAACTGTCATTGCTTCGAGACAGAGTCAGAAAGAGTAAAAATTCGGCTTCCGTCTCAAAAGGTCCAAGACGAGGTAAAAAAGAAAAAAGTTGCATTCTAATGTAATGGTTATTTATCAGTTTTCAATCCGATATTGTATTAAGTGCCAACCGTTCTCTGCTTTTGGTTAAAACCCAAACTATGGAAGAAACTTGATGGTACAGATAACATACTTCCAACTGTTATCTGCCCTTATGCAGCGTACTCGAAAATAGTTGTTAAAACATGCAAATGAGATTGCTAGATAACTGGAACTCGACAGAGGAGGTGCTACTGCTTTTTAGCTATTCAACTTGTTTTTGCTGTTATGTTAATATATTTTATCAGCAGAAAGGAAGATTGAAAATGGTGAGCTCCTAGCACGTTTTGCAAAGGCTGTCTTGAACTGTTCGTAAAATACTTCTTTAAACTCGAAAAGGATTCAGCTCAAGGAAACAAGGGATAATTGTTGTTTTCATTTACAAAATATCAATCTTCATATCAACATAGTTGCCTATTAGTTAAGCAAAAATTTGTCATAACTTCTAGCTTAAGAGATACCAGCTCTCATTTTATTTAATCTTGTGTGATTGGTTTCTCTAAAGGTTTCAGTCCTCATACAGTTCTTACCCCTCGCAAAAACTTTCCCTTGAAACGTAGTTTCTTTTCTCAGAGGGCTTGTTTTTCTTGACAAAGTCTAAATTCAACTGTTTTTTTGTCTTTCCTTCACAATTCCATTCATTTGGTGAATTTATGCCTTACAAGGTACTTAACCAATGATGAAAAGAAAATTTCATTATTGGTAAAATGTAAAATGATCACTTCCTGACAGCATCAATCAATCTGGCTTGAGCGTAACTGATCAATCATAAATTCCTACCTCTTTAATTTTTATGGCTAAAGTTGGTTTTTATCGTGTTCAAGAAACTACTTTTTGCCATTGTAGGATTATCAGTCATGGTAGACACATTTCTCTTAATAAATCTTACATCGTTTGACACAGTCTGAGGCAACAGAGAATAACGAAAAATACATTTTATGTGTGAACGTTATCAATAGTAATAATTATGAACGACAGGAAAGGGACTATAACATTACTTAATGTGACCTTTGTTTAATAGCGGAAAGCAACATTCAGATCTGTTCCTAGAAAACTCGTACATTTCAGGTGTTGTAATTGAATTTTTAGACTTTAGTAATAATCTCATTAATTATACGATTCCAAACTTTTGATGAAGAAATAAGTAATCTATATTAATACAATATATAGATATGTATATGTGCTTGTAGCGTAACCGATTTTTTTGTAGAAAAATTGTTTGTTACATTGTTGGTGTATCACTATTGTTTCTATGGCTTCTTTGTATAAATTTTGTACAAGTGACAGCCTAGACAATCGCAAGTGAAAAAATTATTATTTGCTTATGGCTGCATTTGCTTGTAGCTGTAATATGTGAGATGCAGGGTTTTGAAATGAAGGCATACCTACAAAGCCATTCCTTCAAAACGACAAGCTGCAATAAGGTCGGGATGCCAGTGGGAGGGCTTACCTCCCACACTAACCCCTTTATTCTTTTCTTTTGGTTTTAAGATAGTAACAAAAAATTAACTTGAAACATCAGAGAAGTTCATGTATGAAAAAGTTGTTAGCATGACTTCATCTGAAAATCGATTTTGTAAAATAAAGTACGAATTATTAAGAGACTATATTTTAAATGCTCTCTGATATACACTATATGGGACTCATTCCCCGCGTGGCATCCAACCAGCCAGTGCTCAATCTGAAAATTCTTTTCTCCGCATTTTGGGTGCTAGTGCATCTATTACCTACATATTTTGAAAGTTGTTTTGTTTAGGCTTGTGATACCCAGGAATGTATCTCCATCAGAAAATCTTCGGATACCACACTAGGAGTAAGAGACTTGCATTGATTGTGGTGCCCATGATTTCGAAGATATTCGTTCGAACGTTAGCTGTCCGTTTGGCCCCTCCACTGTCACAATGCATGAAAAAGTTTGTTAGTATAACTTCATCTGAAAATAGATTTTGTAAAATAAAGTACGAATTATTAAGAGGCTATATTCGAAATACTCTGTGAGATACACTTCACAATATAGCAATAACTCGTTTTGTCAAGAATACGGATCATTACTCTTAACGCTAACCTTAAATGGTTTTTATTTTGTAGCATCAGTTTCACTTTTAGAATGTCATGTTTCTTTATTTCTTTTATGTATATGCGCCTTTAATGAAATGAGATATTTTCATGGCGTTTTTATTTGCAGTGGCTTGGTGTTTTTAATGTTATCAAAATTCTAACACCTAGAACTGGCTTTTCAAGTGCGCTATGATGGTAACACTGTGGATTTATAATTCAAAAGAAAAGAGTCCGTTATTTCTTTTGCGTCTGTTCTGGGTTTTTTTTCTTAGTCTTAAGTCATGTTATCAGACTAGGTTGGGAGCTGTTGAGTTAAAAAATCTGAAATATTACCGACTGCCGACAAAGAGAGGACTTTAAAGTTTACAATGTTATTTCCCTTTCATTTTCATAAGTGTTAGTAAAAACGTTTGAAAAGCTGTGGAGATAGCAATAGGAGCATAATGTCTCTTCATTTAATATTGTGTGTTGCTCTTGATTAATGCACACAGCATTTGCTCAACCATGCTTTACTTTAGCCATCTGGTGCGATTAATTTTTAACTTAATCTTAGGTGCTGCTGTGATGAGTATGAAAGACAAAGTTCTTTACTAACAATAACCCATAAGCACCATCAAACTGAATAAAAAAAATTTTCTTTTCCTTGGTCAAAGAACTAAACAAATTGTTTTTGAAACGGAAAGAGTAAAGCAAAAGCATTACAAGGGAGTAAGATCCACTGACAAAGAAATAGTGGAACGCTTTGCCCTCTTTGTGTTTCTCCAAAAAGTAGGTGGTGGTATATATGTGTGTGTATGACTCCTCAAAGCGCTCATTAATTTCTTGATCTCTAAACAGGGCACCAGTGGAAAAAGCCACTCAATTTTGAAGTTCGAGGTATTCATAAAATACTGTCAGCTTTAATAACGTATAATATCGAAGAAGGAATATTCCATATATATGTTACAGCAGGTAAATGGTGTATGAAACGTTGAGCTTACCCGTTTCTTCAATTTGGAAAATCTGGTAGAGCATCCTCCTCCTCAAGTACTATGTTCTCTGAGAACTTTGGCGATCATGCTTCTCCACAGATCTCTATTCTTCGCTTTTCTCAACATTTTCACCTCGCTTTGTCTCGTCCATGATGCGATACTTGACATGTATGTTATCCTTGGTCTTCCTCTTCCCTTTTTCCCGTCTACCTTCCCTGTCAACACCAGCTCTTCCAGTTTTTCTTTCCTTATCACATGTCCCAAATATAACAGCTGAAGTTTCCGTATGTTGAACAGAAGTTTCTTTTGGCATCCTGCCTTCCTCAGGACCTTTTCATTTGTGATATGATCTGTCCAAGGTATTCTTAACATGCGTCTTAAAAACCACATTTCAGTCGCTTCTGGTTTCTTCTTCAGTGTAGGTGTTATGGTCCAGGTTTCACTGCCATACGTTAGGACCAAGATTACATAACAATTTAAAACTTTTATCCGAGTGTTTATTGCTAGCGATCGGCTTTTGAGAATGTTTGACATTCGCTGAAATACTTCCTTTGCTGTGGCGATTCTTTTCTTTACTTCAACCGAGCTTCTTCCGTCTGATTTGTTTAAGCTGCTGAGGTAGTTAAATTTGTTCACTTGTTGCATGCTTTCACCATTTATTTTTAGTGAGCACCCTAAGCTGCTGTATGCTGTCTTTGCTGACGGTCACACAAAAAGTCTTCTTGCGGTTAATGCTGAGACCTTTCTTCCTACTCTCTTCAACAACAACGTCCAGGAGCCGTTGCAGTTTCACTGGAGATTCTGCAATCAGCATCGTATAGTCGCCATACCGGATGTTGGTGATGTTATTGCCACCAACTTTAAATCCATCCTCGTCGTTTATCTGTCTAAAGGTCTTTTCACTATATAGATTAAAAAGATCTGGCGAAAAAACAGAATCTTGTCTAACTCCTTGTATTTTACAGTACTTTCAAACTTCGTTTTCTATTCTCACTCCTGCTGTTTGTTCCGAGTATAAATTCCTGATCAGTCGTAAATCTTTTCCATCAATGTCCAGCTCCTGTAGCATCTCAAATAGTTCTTCATGTCTGACTTTATCGAACGCTTTGGAGTAGTCTATAAAGCAAATATAAATGTTCCGCTGCATCTGTATGGCGCGTTCTGACATCATTCTCATAATGAAGATAGCGTTTCTTGTGCCTACGTCTTGAACAAAACCGAATTGCTCTTTTCCGATCTCTGGCCTTATTGATTTCCTTGCTCTGGCCACAAGGACTCTTAATAAAACCTTTGTTATATAGCTCATTAAGCTAATGATTCTGTGGAACTCACATTCGGTTGGACCTGGCTTCTTGGGTAATGCAATAAAGATAGACCTGCTTAGATCTGAAGGGATTTCTCCACTGTCGTATATTTCATTTTGTACATCGGTGACTTTTTGTATTCCAAAGTCTTCGAGTGCTCTTATCATCTCGATGCAAATTTCATCTGGACCAGTTGCTTTGTTTGCTTTCATCTTGGAGATAGCAGCCTTTACCTCACTAGGAAGAATTCTAGGCCCGTCGATAGGCTTCAGGATGGGTGGTTTTTCTCCTCTTGTATCTTCGAATAACTCGTCAATGTATTCCCTTTTCCCTTTTTTCTCCATGATCAGAGTGCCGTCTTTTGCTTTAATGCATCCACTTGAAGAACAGAAGTTCTTTCCGGTCAACATCTTGATCTTTTTGTACAAAAATGTAGGATCCACTGTTTGACAGTTTTCAATCTCTTGACCTTTTTCATTAATCCAGTTTTTTTCTTTCGCTTTTCTACAGTCATTCCTGATTTCTCGATCTAAGGCTTTGTACTGATCTGAGTTCCTCTTTGAAACTGTCTGCCTCTTCCTCATTTTCTGAAGAATCTCTGGTTTCATCCAAGTTTGTTTTTGTGTCTTTTGTTTTGGTTGGATAAGCTCTTTTCCTGAATATACCATGGCTTCTTTTAATTCTTCCCACTTACTACCATTGTCTCTTTCTAGAGCCTCAAAGCGATTTTGTACCGCACAGAATATTTGTCTTTGAGTTCTCGACTTTCCCGTAGAAGATTCCATTGCTGTTTTGCCTCAGGTGTTTTGCGTTTCAATCTCTTTAGTCTCACGCGTACAATTGCTACAACTGGGTTGTGGTCGCTTACACAGTGTGCTCCGGGGTAGGCTTTAGCTTGCTTCACAGCGTTTCTGAAACGGTTGCTAATGGTTATGTAGTCTATCTGGTTCTTATATCTATCACCAGGGTCTCTCGATGTCCATCGCCGCCTATTGTGATTTTCAAACCAGGTATTTGTGATTATCTGATTGTGTTGTCTACACCAGTCAATCCACCTTTCTCCTCGTTCATTTTGAGTTCCCAAACCGTGGTCTCCAACTATATGTCCTACTCTTTCATTTCCCACCTTGGCATTTAGATCTCCCATCACTATGATGATCTCCTGCGATTTACATTGATCTGTAGTCTGTTCAAGCTGTTCATAGAATTCATCGATATCTTCATCGCTGCTGTCAGCTATTGGTGCATAAAACTAAATAACGTTGAGGTTGAACGGTTGTCCTTTGAGTTTGATTAGTAGAACTCTCTCTGATACAGTCCAGTATCCTAGGATACACTTACTGATCTCTTTATTTATTATAATGCCAACTCCTTTTTCGTGCTTATCTCCACCCAAGTAAATGATTTTGTGTCCTTCTGTCTCGAAAAAACCTGTTCCAGTCCACCTAGTTTCACACAAGCCAAGCATCTTCATCTTCATTCTTTCCCTTTCCAGCATAACATTTGCAAGTTTTCCAGCTTGATATAAAGTTCGAACATTCCAAGTTGCAATCCGCATAATGGTTTCTGACAGTATCTGGATGGCGGTCAGGCTCCACCTGTCGAACATGATTATCCTGACCGAGCGAAGTGTTGATGACTGCATGGTCATCAACCCTATTAACGCTGTTACTGAAAGAAGTCGATCTGTGCACTTTCATGATTTTCTTGGCAGTATTCAGTGATGGTTTGCCATTGCCTTTCACCGACGGATGGCCACTGTTAATAAATAATCATACAGTGCCCTAAGCATACCGCGATGCGCTTGCAGGTTGCGCCATTGTTGCCGTTGGTCCAAAGAAGGGACTCATCCGCCACTTCCGCCGCTTCCTGACTTCAGCAGTACAGAACCATTCCCTAGTTGAACGTGGTACTACCTCCTGTTTCCGATCCACCAAACCATTGACACATGATGTATTCCTCCGCCCTGGTGAGCATCCGATGGTCCTGCTACTCCATCTTCACCTTTTAACCCGCAGCAGGGGTAGCATTAGCGAATGTCGGGATGTGTCTTTACCCATTCGGGGAAAGACCCAACATATTGCGCCTTATATCGAGGAAGTCTTTTTACGAGCACCTCGGGTTCGGGGCTGCTACTGCTCCCGGTCTGTTTTGGTTCACCCTCGGTTATTCTTGTATTATTCCCGAGTACCCAACAAACAAGTTCGAATGGGCGTCCCCTACATCCACCACCCGTAGGGAATCGCTGCAGGCTAAACAGACAAAGCCTCACAGGGAAGAGGATCCAATGAGTTGTTAATTTTTCAAAAGCATTTCCACTATTGCTTTCTAAAAAATTCGAAGGTGTAGCTTCAGTATGCTGGCATCAATTTCGTGTGCAATGTTATTTTCATTTGCCTTATTTGATGTCAACCGCTATAAAGGTCTTTTTGCAACCACATTCTTGACGTGTCACCTAAAGACTGGTGACGAGAGAGTACCGTTTTGTGGTTTCCGATATTTTTTCGCTTTTGATTGTACAAAAAAGATTCTTGAATTACAAACAATGTCAGAGTGGTACGACTGGAAGGAAGACATCAGGAATAAAAGATAATAGTAAAACAAGCGATTCTGCAGCTTTCATCTTTATATAACCTATTTCATTGCAAATCAAATTTTACCGTATCTAAAAATGGTAATAGGTTTCTTAAAAAACTATCAATAACTTAAAACGCATAAAATATTCTGATCAATATCCAACTTGACTAGAAGCAGCTATATTATATAAAATAGTAGCATTGGTATTCGGATTCGGGTTGTATTTTCAATACAATATTATGTCAAGATTAAGTATCATTTTGGTTATGGTTGTGTTTTAACCCAACCATAAGGGCGTGATCATTAAGTTTTGGCGGGAAGGAAAACTCCCAAAAGTTGGAATACCTTTTGGTTTTCTTTCCAGCCGCCCTTAGTGCATTGAAAAAATTTGACTATCAATCGACTGCTGCTCGTGGATATTGGTCTTTATTTCACATGGCCAATGTACTGGCAATCTTCAATAACTCACAAAAGGGAGACAGAGTTCTGTGTTACTGATCGCATGAAATGAATTAAAATTAATTTCTGTTCCTGCTGCTTTAATAAGAAACCGCGTTAAGAATAAAGTAAATCTTAGAATTAACAACCAATAACAATTAAAAATAATATATAAAATGACATGACACCAGCTTCCCCCGTGAGGAGTTGTAAGAAAAACTAGGTTATTTACAAAACAGAATATGGCAAAGTAATAATCATAGTACACAATATTAAATCCATAATCATATATAAGATCCACTGAAAGGCAGTATGCAGAATTAGTAGGGCCATTCTTTTGACCTATCTTGTAGCTCTTCAAAAGTCAGATAAGATTTCGAAAAGAATCCTGTTACTATATATGGGCTACCTCACCCAAGATTACACTCTCCAACCTTGACAAAGTGCAAAATCGCATGCGCAGACAAATCAATGATAAACTGTTATCCGCTATCTATGCAACCACTTTTTCAAAGACAGAATATTGTCAGAAAATATCTGTTTTATTGTTATTTCAACAGATACTTTTCTGAAGAGCGTGATGCCCTGATATCTTCTCTAAATATTCTTTCAATAAAGTCCTGAATGGCCAATCGATAAAATTAAACCTTTTTACCTCTTGTTACCTAACTTTGCAAGATATTTTCATAAACACAGTCACAGAACTAAAATGGCAGGCCACTGCTTTTGTGAAAATATAACCTCGGTTTTTTTAAACCGACTGTCAAGTTACTCTGCCTACTATTCTTTATTTATTTTCTAAAAATTCCCTCCTTTTAGTCATCTATAACCCCATGAATTTAATTAGTCCCCGCACCATTTTAGAGTGACTTCTAAGTACCTGAAGACGCTGAAGTTATTACAAAATGGCTTCTTGGTTATATATCAGCAAATAATAATTCAAATAGAAAAAGACATTGACCAATCTACCATAATTAAATGCATTACAAAATGGATTCCCCTGAAATACTTTACGTTTACATTGGACGATATCATTTTTCTTTTAGAGAATTTTCTTATTAACTGTTTCGCTAACTCTGTTTATGTCCCTGTCTTATTATCTGTCACATTTATCATTAACTAATTTGAAAGTCACTTTGAAACTGTCTAAAAAAGATAATATAAAAGAATTTTGAAGAGTCATCTTCGGGTTTCCCAAACTATCATTGTATTGTCAGGGATGTTTAGACCACAGACTTAAGGTCATGGAGGAATATGGTAGTGTATCTCTACACTACCATGGCACAGAAATTTGTAAGCAAGAAAGCTGACAGCGGGTTTTGACCCTCGATTTTTATTGCAATATCCCTATTTGGAATGACCACCAGCTCTAAGTAAAGGGAACGGTAATTTTAGTGCAAATTTCTGTATCGTAATTTCAACTGGTTTTATGCAAGCGAAACCTGGGAAAGCATAAAGGAGATCGAGACAAAGTTAGACAAATAATATCAAAGAAATTTGAGGATGCTTTTTGGTGTTACATGGAGTGGTAGTGTAATAAATGAGGAAATCTAAGAAGAAATGGATAAGAAGAACTGCATAGGATAGTTAATGAAAGGGGGCGGAAACTAGCAGGACATTCCCTCGAACTATGACGTGGAAAGCTACCACATCTTACGTTATCTTGGTGACCAAAAGAAGGCAAGAGGAAAAGAAGAAGACCAATAAATACTAGGCAAGCAATTTTCATTGATAATTTAAAAGTACAAGAACTGCAGGTTCTAAATGTTAAGGCTTTGACATGGAATGGAGTCCGATGGTGTCTTCCTGCTCCCCCAAGGTAAGGTTTGTATAGTACAGAAACTGACAGCAGCGCGTTGTGAATCGTAACACTTTACTCCCCTTGTAGTTGATGTACATTGCACTTTGGATTGAAAGGGAGATTTTTTTGGGTTTTTTTCACTTGCGACTTCGGAAAAATATTCCTTGTGTTTATGGCTGAACAATCTGGATCTGGACGGGTCATGTAGTTTTCTCAAAAATAGCTTTTTTTGACATATAAAACAATGTCTATAGCCCTGCATCTCTTTATTTTCAGGTCATTATGTTCGCTTCAACTTTTAGGAATTTAATCAATTATTTCGTCCAGTAAAAAACATTATGGATAGCAGCTGGTGTGACAAAGTTTTCTAGCAGGCTTTTCTTCACATGTAATTAAAAATGGTTTTTATGCCAAACAATTGATAGTTTGTTTCTATTCTTTTGTGTTTGCTAACCGTTGTGACCTATTATTTTTAATGGTTTTTAACTTTTTTTTCCATTTTAGGTGGTGTTGTCCTAAAGGATTTGACTGTTATCAAAGGATTTCAATGACGTATATAAATTTCAAAACTATTAAATACGTGAATTGGAGCATTGTAATAGTAATAAAGGCATTTCAAAAAATGGAATGTCCCTAATCATCAACACAAAAAGGTTTAAGTCAAACAACAAACATTAAGGACAACCCAGCCCAATTTACCATACAAATTCAAGGTAAAATAACAGTAATTATCACTGGGATGTTACACGGGCAATATTTGCATTCAATGAAGTGGTTCTCAAATCGAGCTTGTGCTTGTAATTGGAAAATCGAGTAATAATCAGTGTAAATGGTTTTCAACTAGTTTTCAACTAGGTTTATCAACTAGTAGGATCCACTGGAAATACAGCCAATTTCGTCAAAATGGGTGGATTTTATGAAAAAAAGCAATCCTATGTACTGTAATATGATTTGTTGCTAGCGTTTTTCCCATGTCTGTAAAATATCATTTACCATTGCAACAGTCCAACGAGATTTACGAAGGGGTTCCTGAATTGCTGGTACTTCCAAATATTTGGTGTAAAGAACAATAAGGAAACCTTAAGTTAATGTTTTATATAAAAAACCAACAAAAAGAATAAATATAAAAACTTTAGGGTTTGGAAATCGGACTAGTACTCAAGCATCACAAGGACTAGTCTCAATTCACTACTGTGTAATACATACGTACTCCTGCGAGGATTGGTAATGGAGGACATATTAAAAGACTATTAATTTAGTTGGAGCTGATGTCTTATTTGCAGAGAATGAAGTTAGTAGTGTGGAACTTCTAACCAGTAATGCTATTTTAGCCCTCTTTCCTACAGAATCCCTTAATTCCCTGAAATATATTTGAATTTATTGATATTTATTGTGTTGTTTTATGTTATATTATTGTACATAATATTATGTGTATTCTGATCTACAGATTTGAAGTTCGTGGTATTTTTACTACATATGACAATTCGTATAAGTGTTGGTCATTATGAACATTCATCTAGCTCTGCAGTGTTTTCTCCACCGGTAATTGTGGTGTGCTGTTTAGTCTGGTGTCGCAAGCTGTCTCTTCTGAAAATGCCAAGGTTTTTTAGAGGTTTGTTGTTATCTGTTCACGATGAATCTATATTGTCTTACAGCTGCTGGAAAACAGAAATCTGGTCCCAGCCATGTGTATCGAAACTTATAATTATACAAGAAGTAAAATGTTCAAGTCATGACAACCTCTCAAATATCGACCCAAACTAGCTTAAACAACAAACTTTACAATAAACTGGACATGAAAAAGTCTGATGAAATAAGCGCTCAAATACAGCACAAATAAGATTTCTATTGAAAACACTAACGCTTTATATATTTTTAACTAAGAAGCTTAAGCCAAATAAATTAGCTAGTAAACCAGAAAGCCAGCTTAGACTTCCTAAGTTAAAACATCATGCTCAGCCACTGAGATAATGTCACTTAATATAGGACTAAATGGCTCGATTAGATAAGGGACAATTGCCAGGCTGATTAGAAATTAGCGTCATTCCCTAACCCCATTTTTTGTTGCTTTAGACTGGAGCATCATTCTATTAAAAGAACAGCTTTCCCAGGCTGACGACCTTTATCTACCCTTATCAACTTGTTTTAAAGTGTCAGTGATCTGCCTGAGCCCGTTCTTCTGTCAGTTGAAACAGTTCCGTCCGGCTTTTTGTCTTTGTCACACGTGAAGGTCAAAAGCCGGACTTGGTTGTCAAGCTGTTGAAGAGGCACGTCGTTAGGAACACTTTATACCTAGTAGAAACTAATCTCTACTACAACCTCAGGCAATAAAAACCGAGCCAAAGCTGTTTTCCAGAGCTTAGGTAGACGGTTGCCGATGTTTATAATAGTGCAAAAGCACATTATTGTAAGTCGAGAAATATGGGATATGGATTTTGTAATCTACCTTTGCTATCTTGAACCGCATTTTCAATATAGTTTTATTCAGTTTATTTCGAAAAATTGCATTTTTTTTGTTATAGAGCAAACAATGATGATGCTCACATGATACTATCTGTTTTGCGGACCTTTTTATTAAAAGGAGGGTTAAGAAAGAAAAAATATGATAATCCCTTATTGTTTGGAGAAAAATTTTGTCAGACGTCTAGCAACCTGTTTACGCTATTTGAACAGGAAGGTTGATTCCTTCTTCTGATTGTCTTTAAGAATCTCTAGTGCAACTTAACACTAACTTCTGCAGCATCAGATTCTGCTCATACGTCTTTGGTGGTAAACGTTGGTACTACAGATAAAGGGTCTGTTGAAGTAAGAATAGTAGCAGCAGTTGATTTCCTTGGCAAAGATAAATCTTTGCTTCTCTCCTTAATTCTTCATCCAGCTCCGTGGAAGGTCATCCTCTAAATTCGTTACGAGTCTCTTTTGAAGTACTTTTCTGAAGGAAATTGTTGCAAATAGTTACATGTCTTCCACCACCTCATGAAGAAACGAAACAAATAACTGTATGGCTTAGAATAATTTTACTTTTTAAATACCATATTAGGGTTGAATTCATTGGTTGCGTAGCAGAAGTGACGTAAGGTAATAGAACGAGAACCTTACTTTCGAATTCCTTCTGTTTCTATATTGGTTATACAGTTGTCGACGATTGAACTGGTTCGAATTTTCGTTTAGTAATTTTGACATAAAATTTTATAACCTACCGTAAAACTCCGAATATAAGCCCTGGGCTTATATTAAGTCGTAAGGCTTTTTTGATGGGCTTATATACGGGGTGGGCTTATATACGGGGGGCTTATACACGGAACAACATTTGTGTTAATAACAACCACTACATTTATTTTGTATAATGTTTAAAAATGTAACATAACATAATAATATAACATATTATTCATTATTCAGTCTCATCATCAAGCTCATACTACCCATCTTCTAAGTCTTCATCTTCGTCCATTTCATTGTCACTAGATTCATTGTCTTCATCCTCGCTTTCCAGATGATGCTCTTCTTCAGGTAACGACATTATGTACCCTTTCAATCCCCGTATGTTTACTTTATCATTTTCATATCCGTCAACGTTTGTGGTAATTCCACATTTTTTGAAGGAACGAATAACCTTCTCTTTGTCTTGCATAAGTTTTTCCCATGCAATGGCAACCCATTTTGTAGTTAGAATTTTCCGTTTGGACGCTGTGAGTTTTCCCTCAACATATTTGTTTAAATTCTCGTCAAGATGTTTTTCAAACTGTTCTCTAACGAGATTGTTGAAGGGCTTATTCAGAACAACATCAAGTGGTTGTACACGGTTGGTGCACCCTGGTGGTACGTTGACGAGAACTGTGTTCTTTTTCTGCAATAGACGTTTGACTTCATCGGTTTGTTGGGTCGTATGCATCTGTGCAACCAACGGTTTCCCGCTTGAACCTGGCGTTGCCGGATTGGTGAAGATGTTACACCATTCATCACTTGTCCATTTTTTCATAATGACTTCATCACACCAAGCATTCGTTTGAAAGTACACGTTTACCCTTTTATCCCAGCTACGTCTCTCATCTGGCTTTATTCTTTTGCCTTCACCTCGAAATATCAACGTTGGTCTAACTCGTGATACACCGTCGCCGAACACGGTTAATTGCACTGTACATTGCCGTTTGTCAAGGCCTGAAGCACCACTACTATACCATACTTCTTCAGCTCCTGTAGTCTCGTATGTGCGACCATCATCCAGGACAAAGTGTTTGATCCATGTTTGCTGTGTCTCCCAGTTGAAACGTGCCTCGGATTTGTTCTCTTAATAGCTTCACATGAAACTTCTGTATGGCGTCTTTTAACGTTGCTGGAGATTTTTGTGCCATGTGCGTTGTACGACGAAGAGATATTCTACTCCGTTTACAAAAACCATTAAATCACCTGTTGGAATACTTGAAGACGATGTTCTTCGGGTATTCTTCATTCATAATCTTTCTAGCTATTGATAGAAACCACCATTTTTTCACTGTTTTATCTTGTTTCCTTTGTTCTTTGAACTGTTGTACTAACATTTCTTCCATTCGTGGGAAATATGCTTTACGACCACGCTCATTCATATTCTCACTTTTTTGTTTTCTTATCTTTTCTTCGGCTTTGCTCCATGTTCGTACTTGTTTACGGTCAATTTTAAAGTGGTTTGAGGTTTGTAACACGTTTTTATTATTTAAATGAAACCATTGTACAACTGAAAGTTTGAACTCACGAGAAAAGGCTCTACGAGTTTTTTCTGCATCAGCCATTTCCACATCAACAAGTAAAAGTTTTGGTTCTCAACGCGAATAAATTTCGATTTTAAGCTACGTAATCGAACGTCAAACACTCGAATAAATAGAAGTTGATCAAGTGACAAGAAAGACACAACAGGAAAGCAAACATGGTATTGGCGTGTTTAGGTCAAGTAAAATCAAGAGTAAAGGGTCATCATGTTTACGACCACAATTACAAAGTGAATGAAGAACTAGAATGTTTTCTTGAACCGGACAATAAGTATAGCAAAAACCCAATCATCGTAAAGTCCAAAGATATTGTAGTAGGGCATGTTCCAGAAGTACTGGCAGAATAGTTGTTTCCTTTGATGAAGCAATGGAAGTTATATCAAATTAAAACGACGATTACAGAAGAAAAACGACGAGCACCAGGGGGGACATGGGTCACCGGGGGAGGCATTGAACTCCCGTGTACTTATTATCTATATGGACCCAAGATTCATAAATGTTCCGTCAGTAATTCATTAAAACAATACAAGATGTTAGAATAAAAGATGTTTTTCTAGAACGTTCTCTGTGTATTTAATCCATGTATAAACCCATCGGCTTATATTCGGGGGGCTTATATTCTGAGTTTTACGGTATCCCAAAACAGAACTGTTAATATATCATTAATACTGCTATCTGCATGTATATAACTCGATCTTCACATTTTGAATGCATCGCTAATCTTACCCTTTACAACAATGGTATTTTGTTACTGGTAGAATTTGTAGCTAACATTTTTGTAACTTACTTTTTACTTCTTTACCTACCAGAAGGTTATTTCGACCTTAGTTTTAAGTGTTTGTTCCAGGAACCATTGATAAAACAACGTAAGCTTAAACAGCATTATTCTGACTAGCAGTAGAATTAAATTTTAATCCATTTCTAAGTGGAAATTGATGGTTCTATTGAAAATCAAGAATTGGAAAATTAGAAAAAACACATACCTTCTAAAATTTGACCTCAATTTTTTAATTTGAAAACTGGGAAAGAAAATGTTAATAATTAAAACATTTGACAACGTATGATGAATTCGTTTAAATACGAAGAAACAAATAGATCATCTGCCCTTTGGAATGAGGTAGGTAAGCAGGGGTAATGTTGAAATGATTTCTTTTTCTGTGTGGGTCAATAAGTTCAGATTCTGCCAATGGCTGTAATATTACAGGCAATTTAAGAAAAGAGGAGAAAATGAACAATCTAAATTCATGGAAAGAATTTAAACTAATGCCATTTTATAGAAAGTACTGGAAGATATGTCAGCTTAGACTTATGGCGGATCTCCACTAGACGATTTTTGTGACGATCGTCCTAAAAATTCGCGACGATTTTTCTCGCGAAATTTTCAACGATTTCGTACAATCATCTCCACTACTGGATGATTTTTGGGCGGTTTTCTGTAAACGAAAATCACATTTCGTAATGGCTGCCGTAAATAAAAGATATGTTCTCTATTTGCTGCTTCGCGAAGGAAATTACTTCTTTATTATCAGCGTCAGAAAATGCAGAATAACGAAAATATAAAAAAGAAACGTCGGTTCTGGGTAGGAAAGCTCTACGAGGAAAGAAATAGAAAGGGAGAATTTCAGCTTTTGATACAAGACTTACGACTACCATGCATTGACTTTCATAGTTCTGTTTTTATAGTTGGAGTCACTTGTATCCCACAAACATTTAAACTCTCTTACGGCTTGAAGAAATGTTTCCTTGTCGAAGGCTTGTCCTTCCAGACCACTCTGAATGTCCTGAGCTTCACTGTTTTCTTCAGAGGCAGCTCCGGCAGCAAGAAATGGAGAAAATATTATCGGTACATCACTGCTACCTTCATTATTGGCGGCTATGCTGAACTGATGAAATCGCTGCAAGCGTTTTTTCTGAAATCTGATTGGCTAATTCTTTGACGATCGTCAAGTGCACGACGAAAAGTTAAAACTGTTTTAACTTTTCGTCAGAACCAAAATCGTCAGAAGTTCCGTCAGAAAAGCTTATTCTTTGCTACTGCGCACGTATCGTCGCGAATTCTCATGACGATCGTCACAAAAATCGCCTAGTGGAGATCCGCCTTTATGATAGCCATTCGTTTCCCTAAGTTAAAACATCATACTCAGCCACTGAGATAATGTCACTTAATTTAGGACTAAATTGCTCGATAAGATAAGTAGTAATTACGGGAAGATATCTGTAGTACTGGAAGATATGTTGAAAATTACACTCCTTTTCAGGGACGAAACCATCCATACCGGTAAAGTTTATTATCTGAACCCTTTTGAAAACCCTAAAGCTGTCTCGTTAATCGAGTTTCATTCAATGGGAGCTTTTATCCACTTTAAGATGTAAATGTTTCTCGTGGTCAATTTCTCGTAATTTTCTTTGGTTATTCTTACCAGAATCGAAACCATTGAAGGGTTTTGTACTTTCATTTCAAAATAAAAATATATTTTTCAAACACTATAAGTTCGAGCAACTATTTCTTAACTTAAACCTTTTTTCAAGGGGTCTTTAGTACGATATAATCTCTGCAGGACCTTTTCCATCAAGTTTTTATTTCGCAAAAGACAAGCTCAATTACATGGAGGGGGTGGGGTGGAGGATACAAAACAAAGGCAAACATGGTGTTCCAAATATCGTAATGAATGACTGTCATAAACGTCATAACCCAAAACTTGTAGAAAATTTTTAGAAACCACAAACAAGTGCTGAATAAATCGAAAATTTACTTCAAGAAAGCAAAACGAGATAAAAAAGTACATTTGTATCAACTGGAGTAGCAGTGCTTGATTAATGGAAAAAACTCTAGATAATAGGTAGCCCTGACAGGGAATTTTCTGGACTAACAGCCACACTCTGGAGGAACAATTGACTAACTTGACAAGACTTACTTGACTTTCTTGGTACATTTCTAATTAGCCTTTGCCCAATGTTTATTACCAGGCTTTCACTAAAGATCCTTCTTTTGAGAGTATTTGTCTACTCTTAGTGATGGCAAATCCTGATCTAGCCCACCAATCTCCTCGATAGCAGACTCCTTTTCATATCATATCATTTTCAAAATTTCCTTTACAACAGTTTTCTCGTTGGACCTAAAGCATGTCTAAGTCACTCGTTACTTTTCTATTTTGATGACAATACTTTTTTCCCCTTATATATCCAACTTTTCAAAATAAACACCCTCGGGCAAATTGATGTTGAAGATGATTGTCAGAACATTGTTTTTTAACGTTAGAAGCATTATCTGTACGGTTGTTTGGTAAAGTCTGCGTGGCAAAGGATATTTTGCAATGGGAACAATTAGAGGAACAATTAGAGGACAGAGGATATTAGTATTTGTTTTTGAAAGTATAATTTCTTTGGATCATGTTTTGTTCTTCAAGTTTCCAAATGAATATTTTAGATTTTACATTGTACCAAGTGATTTAGACCGAACAAATGCATCTACTTTTTGAATGTACAGTATCAGACAGACTTCACTGGCTTCTTTTCCTTTAATCAGCCTTCATCTTAAAGAAAACACAGTTCTTATATTCTGGTATTCTGATATTAAAGCCCAGTTTAAGACTAAATAGAGTAGTTGACACTGGGCAGTCCTCTGTGACACTCATTGGGACTTCGAACCATTCAATGAGTTTTTCAGTATCAATATGAATTATACTTCTTTTCACCAACATTAACTACCTTCATTTGTGCAGCAATTGATCCCAGTATTTCTCTGAGGACTTATCCCTAAAAATTGCTGAATGAGATCTAAAAACCATTGAAATAGAAATGAAGACTGATCTCCGTTTCCTTGTCTTTCGGTATTTTCTGGCGGATGATTAATGTCTTATTCAGAGCTCTTTTCTTTGGATAAAATCCAATCTGAGCTTCACCCAAGAGTAATTTTGCTTTTTGTATATCTTCGCAAGGATAATATTGAACAGGTTTCCTTTCGCAAAGTGATTTTACAGTGATTACCCCAAAGGATCGAATAAGCGCTGTCTTCTTATATTTTAAAGAAAATAGAAATTGTGAGAAATTAGAAACTCAAGTGTTTTCTTTCTTCAACGTGATTCCTGGGCCTGTAGTGGCCTGTCCTCAGTCTGACCATTGTTACATGGTCTTTTATGGTAGGGAGGTTTTAGATGACATTTTTGCTGAAGCCTTGATGTTCTTGAAATTATCTTTGCTCTTGTTTCGTTTTTATTATGGTCTTTTTGAGGGTGGCCAGAGTAGAGACAAAAGTATTCTGTTCTTTGCTTGAGGATTCTGAAGAGCTTGAAGGACTAAAAGTGCATTGAAGAAGAGGACAACACTAAGACAAGGCTATTCTCACAGAGCGTTGTGATGCCCTCTGAAGCGCTCAAGTCTTGTAATTTGTCCATAATGTCCCAGCTAAGATGACTTGCTTGAAGGCGGTGTTCATCTTTGAATAAAGGCTCCTTCTGGTTGTCAAATGAAGATCCTGGGTGTTTAATTTATTGTTTACGATAGTTATGATATGCTTATCACATTTTAATGGATTGGTTTAACAAATATCTTTGTCTCCTCAGAAAGTATGTCTTTCTCTGCCGGCATGTTTCCAAAACTCTTGTGTAAAAGATTAATCATTATCTCTATCCTTGCATTAAGTGGCCCCGCTGTTATGCTATCCTAAACTGGTGACTTTGTTCATTTTTTATATTAGTCATTCCCTTTAGTATTTTACCCTTAACTCATTTTTACGAATTAAAATAGATGTCTACCTTATGTCAAGAACACCAGTGAGCACCTGAAACAAACTCTCCGACAGCAATTTATCTAATATTTCTTCTTTACAATACCAGCATTAAGGCAGATACTTTCCAAAAAAAAGGCACAGTCCCACTTAAAGAGATGAACAATGTAGTTTACAACCTACATCAAAAGTACCGTGCTACCCCTTACATTGATCAGTCAAAGCGTTTCTTCGTCCAAAGGGAAAAGGAGAAAAGAAGACCTGTTCAAAAAACCCGAGAGTCATGAAATAGAACAAAAAGAAAAAATGAAAAAAACAATCTATTTCCTACAGCACAACGATCATATTAACAATATATTTCACACTCTTCTAGAAACTATGGCTTTCGGCACTGAAAAAAGAAACACAACAAAGACTAGCTAGATATGGCGCCACTCAACAAAATACCTTAACCCTTGTCATCGTGTAGCTCCTCACTTTCGAGATATAAAAGGGCTGTACCTGGTCACTTTGGTAGCCCGACGATGTGAGAAGTAACTTTCGAAATGTAGCTTCGAAAAAGCTTACGACTTATGAGATGACAAAGTTCCTACATCTGTGCTTTTCACTGAGTCCATAAAGTCAAGAATTTTCAAGTTCATTCACTTCGTTGTTGAGTGCAATTACTGTTAATGATAACTAACAGTTTTCTTAGGTAACTGATGCGTTCCAAATATTCTCTTCATTGTGGTACTCCGAATTTTTATTTTAAAAGATTACAAAATTAATAGTGTTAATCATCTTCTTATGTCTTTAGTGTTATTTTATTTGACTTCTATATTTCTTTCAAAACGTTAGTTTTAGTTCTTTATAGTCGTCAAAAAATTTTATTTTTCATCCTGTCTGTCTTTTTAATATGTTCACTGCATCCATTAAAGCAGGTCAATCTTTAGTAAAAACTCACCCAGGAGATGTGCAGATATTGCAGTTTCTGATTTTTCTGTCTTCCGTTTATTGTTCTTGCATGAAATTTTTAGCCTGTTCATTCTCCTTCTACGTCTTCTACAAGAAGGCTAAAGTGGGCTCTTTTCACATACTTTTATCTGTATGTTCCGCTGTTTTAAAATCAGTGTATAATTATGACGTTCTCTTCTCAGAGTTTTAACTGCTCTCCACTTATTCTGTAGGGACAGCAGGAGGTATTTATTTTTTCTTCTGTATTTAAGACTGGGCTGGCTCTTTATGAAGCAATCCAAATGTAGATTTGATTATAGATTTAGTTTTGCTCGATATTTAACTTAGGAGCAAGTTGCATATCAAAGGGGTGTGGTAGCAACCTTTGTTTACTTAACGATAGGTTCTTGAACCAATTATTGGTATTTCTAAGGCAATACTTCATAATGATGTCAATTTGATTTACTTGTTTTCAGAGGTTTTTCAACCCCAAACTTGATGAAGTTTCTTAACCAATGTGCTGGCAACAAGCTGGTCATGACCTTTGCACTAGTTGTCCCATAGTTTTCCTCTCTCGATCTTCGCTATAACATTGAAACTACTCACCTATCTCTGTCTCTCATTCAATCTATTTTAACATTCAGTAGAAAGATTAATAACACCAACTAACAAAAGACGTTTCGTGGTGCTAAGTCCGAAATGAAGCCCGTTTTTGGCCTCACCTTCTACAGAATCAGTTTTTCATGGCAAGGGACATTTTAGAGCACTTAAGAGGTATCTGATGACCTATAAGTAAAAAGCCTGATAACATACTCTACCAAATGTCAAATTTGGCTGAGATTAAAATTCCCCTTTCTTTTCTTGTAGTAAAACTATTAATGGGGCCGTAAGTCTTATAGTTATTTGCAAATGCTCGGCATTCTGAATGAAACCTGTAACTCTCGACATCAATGCAGCACAATATGCACAATATACAAAAATTGATCCTGATTTATGATATTAAATGATATGATACAAATGCTCAGGTGAGTTATAAAAGAAGAAAATATTTATTGGTTAATGAATTATAGAAATAATTTTATTCCTATTTCCATAGTTCATTCAGTTAAAGCAAAGAAAAGATATCCTAGCGCATTCTAGAGACGATTTCTTACGATTAGCACAAATGGATTGTTTGTAGATTTGAAGATAGCAGTTTGTTATCTAATAGGGAGGTTGAACGAATGTACAAAACATCCCTGTTTATGGGACTTGAGAGCGAAATAATGTATTTTGGCTTAGAAAGAACTATTAACCAAGAGAACAAATAAAATAGCATCCATCTACCTTTGGCTGACAATAAAACATTGTATTTTTACCATTCAATATACAACTAGGCTAAAACTAGGTAAAAGTAGGTAATAGCCCCTAGCCAAAGAGTTTATTTCTTTAATGCTCCCTTCTGTAACCACGCCCACGACTCTTTTGCTCCTACTTCTTTCGTTTGGCTGAAATGTTGTCTTTGACGTTCCGTTTTCCTGATACTTGTCTCTCCCTTTTTTCACACTTTCACACTTTCTACCTCTTCCGTTACTTTTCCTCTGGCTACAGATATCAGTTTCTTTTTGCTTTTCATTACATATTCTTATATCATCAGTAACCTCTTTCATTAGTTTTGAACAGGTCCTCTAGTTTGTTGTCATATTAGCATGATTTAGCATTTTTTCAGTCATCTTGAAAACATGCCAGAAAACCTGGAGGAGCTTAGCGAAGAGCAGGGTGATCGGTTTTACCGCGGTTTTAGAAAGAGGTAGAAACAATAATGGCAAAGGGAAGATAATTACCATCGGCAAATGTCATATAAAAGATAGTTTTTTCATTAGAAAACGTTTAAACTTGCCAAATGACTTTTTACAAAAAAATCTTGACTATGTATACTATGATTGGTTATATATCTATCTATCTCTATCTATCTCTATATATATCAAACAAGATATTGCACTTCTTTACCAACTCAGAGTTCCATGTTTATTAACAATCACCAGGGTACAGAATAACAAACCTTCACTCTTATAATAAATGAAGGAAAAAGAACAATAGAGGTAGTTGGTTTATTCCCACATGTGAATAATGCCATAAAATAAATTAAACTAAAATAAAACAACATGAGTAGGCCGTTGCATCTTTTTGCATTTAAATTCCCATGTATCATTTCAAATTCTATAACAGGCATTTGTTTCGGTTGCCGCACTTAGAAGTTAGCTCAGTTCTCCTGTTCGAAAGTCCCTTAGGTCCAGGTCATATTAAACACTAACAGAAATAAATCGCACCTTCTTGTTTCATACTTAAGGGAATGCATTGATAGGGATACTCCTTACCAAGGTGCAATTCAATAAATGTCTTTCAAATTTCAAATAAATTTTGATAGGTCTTTTTTTTATACGTTACAAATCTGAATGATTTTGTGTGATTGCTGAAACGGGTCTTGGATTCCCCTTCACATGATCTGTAGTAAACGCAATAGTTTTCCTTTGTACTGACGTTCACTTTCTGGTTAAAGCAGAGTGCTAAGCACTTAACATTCAGTTTGGCTCCAATCTACAATTACATGATCATAAGTGGTGTTTGTTTTCTTCATTGAGTATTTTTTTGCGTTGTGATGCTTGATTCTAATATCGATATTTGGGGATACAACAATAACTAAGCTTCTCTTTTTGGGACATCGAGCTTCTAATTATCTTTACTTTGTCCCATATAAATGGTACAAAAACTGCACAACCACATTGATTTACTTTAGTTTTCTTTCTCTGGATTAGCAACTCTATTACTAAAAAGACGGATTTTCTGTAATATTGATGGAAAGTTTCTCCACTTTCCTATTGATTGTGTGTCACTAATTATATGAATGGATCCTACATTTCAATTCTCACAAAATCTAAACTAATCCAAAGTTTTTTTAAAACACACACCTGGTATGAGAAATAAATTCTTAGCTGAGTTTTTTGTTGGGTGTCAGTTATCATATCCACATGTTCATTAAGCTTTTTCAAATTAACAAATCAAATCCAGATTAAAAATTTGAACCAAAATTAGCATAAACGTTTTGCTTTAGACTTTAGTACAAATTGTATACAAAACCAAGATAAATTAAGGCTAAAATTTTGTGGATCTAATCCGCTGCAAGCAGAAGCAAAGGAGAAAGGGTACAATGAATCTTCTTCACTTCTTCTGCTCCCTTCTATGACTTTGACTTTGTCCCAGCTTTACGCCAAATGCTTAACTATAATCGTCTCCAAAATTCTTCGTTTTTGTATCCTAGGTTAAAGACAACAACTACAAACTAGAAATTATTCCTGATCAAAGACATAAACAAGGTTGCATTACTTTGAAACACTAATAATAACAGTAATAGTAGTAATAATACTTAAGAAGGGAACTGAAAAAAACTGTGGAACAAAAAAAGTGAAAATAATTCCAGTTATCGTTGTAGCGCTAGGAGCAAGCATTGACAAAAAGACTGAAGAAAACTGCAACAGTTACCAGAATTGTAAAATTGAATAAGGTTGTGTTGCTACACTTTTTCAGAATCCTCCGACGAGTGCTTGAGGTTTGAGGAAACTTGTTGTTACCAAATCGCAAGAATATAAACCCACTGATCAATTTGAAAAAAGCCACAACAGCATCATTTGAAATCAGTGTGTAATAGAGATATAATAATAATAATAATAATATTAATAATAATAATAATAATAATAACAACGACAAGAAAGGAAAACCAACTGGCCAGCTCTTCAGAAAAACTGAGGATGTGGCAGATAAATATTAATGGTTTTGGCTGAAAGAAGGAGGCTTGATGAGAGAAACCGAAACACTCATTATGCGAGCATATAAACAGGCAGAGAGAACAAATATGTCCTGGGTATTGATGTTAAACTGTATCCGGTTGTGGAGTTTCGACGTGGGCGAATGTGGTTACCCTTTGCCACAACTACCACCAGGTCACCCTTGGGCAAGGTGTAGCATCTGTTAGCCTGTTACGAGGCCTTCAAATACCGGGTTGACGTCCGGCGGAGTTTATTCTGTCCCTTTCCTCTTTCTGGCCAGGAGGCCAGGTAAATAAGCCTTGGTTGGCAATCGTTCTATGAGAAGGAAAACTCAGAACATTAAACCAACCGCAGTTGAAAATACCAGGTTGACGTCTGGTGTGATGTAGCTTTGTCTTATGGTCAGGAGTAGATCTTTAGCTCTGGTTGGCAGTACTCGTAGAGATGGTGTCTCGATAAAAATACTAGGGAAGGAAAACCGTACACAAACCAAACACTTTGAGTGTAAAATGAATAGAAATAATCTTCATATTAACGACGTAAATGGGACCGAAACTGAGAAGAGTGAAGGTGCCTCGTCCGGCAGGTGTCCCTTGGGTGAGCAGTGAGGGCCTGGTCGTCATCCTACAGTTGCAAGAATGGGATGGAATAAAGAACTAAATATAGCTGTGATGGGATGTTACTTCTTGAGTAGACCTATTGATGAAGAAAGAAAGCCAGTCAGAGGCTATAGGAAAAGAATGCATGCCATTTGGAAAGAAAGACAGAACCTTGAGATAACGGAACAGAGAATTTGTGACCAGGCTCGCATGATATTAAAGAATAGTTGGTTATCGGATCTTGAATTAGAGAACATCAAAAGACGTAAATTTCATGAAGCTGATCGTAGCAATGTTGATATCGATCGCATGAAGGAGAATATTGATGGAGAAGTGATGGATAAACATATAGAACCAATAGGGAATGAATTTATTAAAGTAATTCCTGGTGAAGATAACCCAGCCATCACTCCATTGGGGTGATGCCGGTCCCAAGCCCGGAAAAATGGGGATGGTTGCGGCTGGATGGGTATCCGGCGGAAACATTTGCCCCAACAAAACATGGCTGACAATTTACAGAATTCAGATGATGCTAGTTTACGGGAGGACATCGCCGTAAACTCGTGGAAAATGGACTACGGCTGGAACAAGTGAAAGATTGGAATATCAGAAGGAGAAGGGAAGCTAAGATCAGACACTTAGATTGGCAACACTCAATGTAGGCACCATGACTGGAAAATCCCAGGAACTCGTCAGTTTCGTGGAGAGACGTAAAGCCAACATCTTGTGTGTCCAAGAGACATTGTGAAAAGGTGAAAAAGCAAGGGAGATCGGCAATGGATTCAGACTCTATTATTTTGGGCTAGGCTCAAGGAATGGAGTGGGTATCATACTGGATCCGAATCTGAAGAAAGGAGTGCTAGAAGTGAAAAGGAGGTCATACAGGGTCATGACAGTCAAAGTAGACATAGATGGTAGAATGGTTAACATCATGAGTGTATATGCCCGGCAAGTAGGGTGCGAAGGAGAGGAGAAGGAGGGATTCTGGGAAGAACTGGACGAGGAAGTAGAAAGACTACCACGAGAGGAAACACTCTGGATTGGTGGAGATCTGAACGGGCATGTGGGATGCGACAATCTGGGAATGGAAGAAGTACTTGGCAAGTTTGGTTATGGTCGCAAAAACAGGGAAGGAGAAGCAATCATCGATTTTGCACAGGCCTTTGACCTGGGGATACTCAACAGTTACTTCAGGAAACCAGTCAAACATTTGCTAACCTACAGAAGTGGAGGACGGGAAACGCAGATTGATTATATCCTGAGCAAAACCAGAGATCGGAAGTCTGTGGGTGACTGCAAAGTGATCCCAGAAGAAAGCGTTGCAACTCAACACCTACCCGTAATATGTAAGCTCACTCTGGAAGTGCAACCAAAAAGACCACCTAAAGCTCCAAAGAAAATAAAATGGTGGAAGTTGAAAGAAAACGACACTAGAGAGCAATTTGTTTCTCAGTTAACAGACAAGCTTAGGTGGCGAAAAGAGAATGGTAGCGACACATGGGAAAATGTCGCCATGGAGATAAGGGCCTTAGGAAGAGAGATGCTAGGTGAAACATCTGGAGGTGGTAAGCCACAGAAGGAACGGTGGTGGTGGAGTGAGAAAGTGCAGGAAGCGATAAGAGCAAAGAAGGCAGCAAAGAAGAGACTGGATGATGGAGGGGGTGAGGAGGAATTGTCAAGATACAGAGAAGCAAAGAGAGCGGCTGAGAGAGCAGTGGATGAAGCGAAAGCAGAGGCGTACGAAAATCTGTACCAAGAGCTAGACACTGAAGAAGGGGAGAAGCTTTGCATATTGCCAAACAGAAGGATAAGAACTCCAAAGATATCTACCAAGTCAAGTTAATCAAGGACGCAGAGGGGCAGGCTGTTGCTGAGAACGAAAAGATTGTCCAGAGGTGGAGAGAGTACTTTCAGAAACTGATGAACGAGGAGAATCCCAGAATTGCGAGATCAGCGGAACTCTACCCAGGTGGAAACGAGCTGGAAGTGATCATCGAACAGGAAGTGAAAACTGTTTTGACGAGAATGAAGAACGGGAAGGCGGTAGGGCCAGATAACATACCAATAGAAGTGTGGAAAAGCTTGGGAAAGCTGGGAATAGAATATCTCACCAAGACGAGCAATGGGATATTGGAAGGAGGAAAGGTGCCGGAAGAATGGAGAAAAAGTACGCTAATCCCCATCTATAAGAACAAAGGGGACATCCTGAGCTGTGGGAACTATAGGGGTATCAGGTTAAAGAGCCACTCAATGAAGCTTTTTGAAAGGATCATAGAGACCAGACTCAGGAACTTGGTGCACATTAGCAATGAGCAGTTTGGCTTTGTAAAGGGCAGATCAATAACAGATGCAATTTTAGCGCTGAGCAACTGGAGGAGAAATACAGAGAGGGACGAAAAGAACTCCACGCCGTTTTTATAGATGTAGAAAAGGCGTATGACAAGGTACCGAGGGAGGAAGTATTCTACTGCATGAGAAAGAAACAGGTACCAGAAGGATATATCAGAATATTCAAGGACATGTACCAGGACTGCACAACTGAGATACAGTGCGCAGTTGGTTGATCCACCCCCTTCGAAGTGAGACTGGGCCTGCACCAAGGTTCAGCACTCATCCCCTTCCTATTCGCAATAATCATGGATTGCTTAAGAGAGGGAGTTAGAACACAAGCGCCCTGGCAAATGATGTTTGCGGACGATGTGGTTATATGTTCTGAGGATAGGGCCAGACTAGAGGAAGACCTGGAGAGCTGGAGAGATGCCCTGGAAAGCAGAGGGATGAAGATACCCAGGNCAGAAGAGTCAAGGACATGTACCAGGACTGCACAACTGAGATACAGTGCGCAGTTGGTTGATCCACCCCCTTCGAAGTGAGACTGGGCCTGCACCAAGGTTCAGCACTCATCCCCTTCCTATTCGCAATAATCATGGATTGCTTAAGAGAGGGAGTTAGAACACAAGCGCCCTGGCAAATGATGTTTGCGGACGATGTGGTTATATGTTCTGAGGATAGGGCCAGACTAGAGGAAGACCTGGAGAGCTGGAGAGATGCCCTGGAAAGCAGAGGGATGAAGATACCCAGGAGCAAATCTGAAAATATATGCCTGAATGGGGAAGAAACTGGTACAATCAGGATGGATGGATGTTCATTCCCTAGAGCCCACCAGTTCAAGTACCTAGGGAGCACCCACTCTGAAGATGGAACCTCAGAGGCTGAATTGCAAAGACGGATACAAGCAGGATGGATGAACTGGAAACTCTTGACCGGAGTCCTTTGCGACTCAAAAGTCACCAGAAAAGTCAAAAACAAGCTACAGAAAGCAATCGTGCAACCCGCTATGACCTACGCCACGGAAACCCTACCACTGACCAGAAACCAAGAGAGGCGAATGGAAGCAGCTGAAAACAAATGAACCGTATCAGCTGCGGGTGGACTAGAAAAGACCATGTCAGGACGGAGAGAGTCAGAGCAGCGTTGGGGGTAGGAAGCGTAATTGCGAAATGCCAGCAAGGAAAGCTGAAATGTTTCGGACACGTACGAAGAAGGGACGAGGATTACGTCCGGAAGAGAGTGATGGAGATGGTCATAACGGGGAAAAGGAGACGGGGACGTCCGAAGAGAAGATGGAGTGATAGTATTGAAGAGGACATGAAGCGAGTAGGCGCCTCGCCGACTGACGCCCAAGACAGGTCGAGATGGAAGAAGCTAGTGTCAGCCAAGGCGACCCATGACGGGAAAAGCTAGAAGAAGAAGAAGAATGCCTGGTGAAGATGACTATCAAAGTGATCAGGAAAGAACAAAGTATACTTGAAGGAGGGAAGAAGGACCAATGTTGGAATAAGAAGGCCTTCCAGAATCTGGAAAGAAAATATTCTATCGGGAAAAAAGGATTGAACGTAGTTATAAAGGAACTGAAACAGCGGGTTCAAGCCAAGAGTAAGAAAGTTAAACTTTACCAACAAAGAATTGAGCAATTCAGGATATACAGAACATTCCAGACTGATCAAAAAGAGTTTACCAACAACTGAACGGTGTTAACAGGAGTAATGAAAAACCTCACGCGGAAGAAAGTGAACAATTTTGGAGTGACATATGGAGCGAGAATGTCAGACATAATGAAGATGCTGAATGGTTGGAAAAACTAGAGAATGAAGCAGAGTTGAATGAACAACAGAATGTATTAACAATAACAGTAGAAATGGTAACTATGCAGACTAAAAAGATCCCAAAGTGGAGAAGGACCTGACAGAGTCCAAGACTATTGATGAAACAGTTGAAACCGCTTCATGATAGAATTGCAACTCAGATGAATGAACTTCATGCTGGCGGAGGTGAAATGTGGATGACAACAGGAAAAACGGNGGTGTTAACAGGAGTAATGAAAAACCTCACGCGGAAGAAAGTGAACAATTTTGGAGTGACATATGGAGCGAGAATGTCAGACATAATGAAGATGCTGAATGGTTGGAAAAACTAGAGAATGAAGCAGAGTTGAATGAACAACAGAATGTATTAACAATAACAGTAGAAATGGTAACTATGCAGACTAAAAAGATCCCAAAGTGGAGAAGGACCTGACAGAGTCCAAGACTATTGATGAAACAGTTGAAACCGCTTCATGATAGAATTGCAACTCAGATGAATGACCTTATTGCTGGCGGAGGTGAAATGTGGATGACAACAGGAAAAACGGTACTATGTCAAAAGGAGCCGAAAAATGGAACTTCCGTAGATAACTACATGCCTATATCTTGTTTCCCAGTGATGTGGAAACTTATGACAGGTATAATATCAAACAACATGTATGAGTTCCTTGAGCGTGAAGGGAAACTCCCGCCTGAACAAAAAGGATGCCGCAAGAAGAGAAGGGGAACAAAAGATCAGTTAATCATTGATAAGACGATCATGAAAGATTGTAAGCGAAGACATACTAATTTGGGCATGGGTTGGGTCGATTACAGGAAGTCCTGTGATATGATTCCACATTCGTGGATAATAGAAAGCCTTAAGTTGGCAAATATAGCAGATAATAGAATAAGTTTTATTAAAAAATCAATGAGTAAATGGAATGTAAATTTATATGCAAATGGAGAGCTTTGGAGAAACGTTAAAATCAGGAGAGGGATATTCCAAGGAGACAGTTTGTCACCACTGTTATTTGTTGTATGTTTGATTCCTCTAAGTTATATTTTGAGGAAAGTGAAGTCTGGATACAGCCTTGAAAGTGGTGAAAAATTGAACCATTTGTTATTTGTGGATGATTTGAAGCTTATGGGAAGGAAAAGAAAGAAAGAATTGAATGTGTTAATATTTACATTTGAGATATTTAGCCGTGATATCAAAATGGAATTTGGAATTAAGAAATGTGGAAAAACTAATAGAACAAATGGAATTGTATTGCCATCGGGGGAAATGATAAAGGAGAGTGATGAAGGAGTGTATAAGTACCTCGGAATACTAGAAAGCGACTCACTGAAACAGGAAATGGTTGAGATATTTAAGAAAGAATACTTCAGAAGGGTCATACTGATATTGAAAAGTACATTGAATTGAAGAAACTAGATCAAAGCAATCAACAAATGGGCTGTATCTCTCCTCAGATACGGTACAGGGATATTAAATTGGAAGATAAACGAGTTGGATGAAATAGACCGCAAAACTAGAAAGAGAATGACAATGTACAAAGAACTCTACCCCAAAAGTGACGTGGACAGGCTATAAGTTCCACGAACTAAAGGCGGATGGGGTCTGATAGGATTTAAAAATGCTATCAAAACTGAGGAAAATGCCCTTTGGTGGAAAATAAAACACCATACAGAACCGATGATTATTGCTGTGTGAAATCAGAATGCGACGGATGTGGAGGAATCCATTGATCCAGCAGACTACAAAAAGACGGGAGCTGACAACACAGTTATTTCATGGAAGGAGAAGGCGATGCATGGACAGTATCTGAGAGACATGGAAGGAAAAGATGTAACTAAATCTTGGAGTTGGCTTAGAAATGGTTGGCTTAGAAAGGCTCTTATTTTCAGTGCCCAGTAACATGCCCTCAGAACAAATAGTGTTAGCTTCCATATAGATAGGACCAGTGAATCTCCTTTGTGTTGTTTATGCAATGAGAAAAGTGAAACTGTTTCACATATTGTTAGTCAATGTAAGATGCTGGCTCAAAGAGAATGTAAGCGTCACCATGACTATGTTGCAAGATATGTCCACTGGAGACTAAGATATGTTCACTGGGTGCTGTCGGTAAAAACTTTGAAACATTTGTAAGACATATAGGGATGTACATGAAAATTGAACACGCACAGAAAACAGCTTTGTTAGGAACGGCGCGGATGTTAATGCTTGTACTTGGTTGTTTAAGCAAAAGGAGAAAGAATGTGTGATTGCCCATACAACTTGCTGTTGTACGTGATCACATATAAATTTACCGAGAAGAAAGATCTATCTCGAGAAATTGAATACACGCTTTTGTTTTTATAAGAACAATTTTATAAGAACATGAGGCTGAAATTTGGCCCAAAAATAAGAACATACTAAGAACAAGCTGAGGCTCAGCTTGCAATACAAAAAGATTTTAAGAACAAACTCAGGCTCACCAGATTTGATTTAATAAGAACAAATATTTTTTGTTAGATGAAAACAAAGTGTAAAACACCGTATAAGACTAGCCTGTACCAGACCGCCGCACCGGCACGGAAATTTTGATTTCCCCCGTACGTTGGTCTGTTACGGTTAGAACGATTTTATGATCCACGCAGTCCTAGAAAACTAGGACTGCGCTATGACTTTTTGAGACGGAGAGTTTTCAGTGTTGCTTGGTTACCGTCGTAATTATCCACGTGATAGAAAAATAAAATTTTCAAATAAGCATTTCTAGGGTAAAAAAATTATACCATTAGAAAGATCATACAATTCTATGACTTTTGTTGTAAAAACCGCATCCATAACATTAAAATTAGAAAGAGGAAAATTATCAAAAGTTTGCTCAACGTGAGTGTTATGTAATACTCACATTAGCAACACGTGTTATTACATAATAACGTCTGTTGCATTATTCGAATGATTTTAATTAACAATAAAAAACTCAAAAAGTTAACCAATCAAATTAGTGGCGTTCTCCATTGTCTTGCGTTTTTCGAATTCATTAATTCATTAATAAGAACAATGAGCCTGGAAGTTGAAATTTTGTTCTTATACAAGATATTTCTTAAGAACAAAATAAGAACAAATAAGGCTGAAAATCGATAAAAAAATAAGAACAGCGAGGCTCAAGTCGGATTTTACTGGTTCTTATAAAAACAAAAGCGTGTATATAAAGACAATAATAATAATAATGAATCGCTCTGGGGTTTTAGTCCAGTGAAGTGGTATCTAAAAAGCTTTCGCTTAAAATTAATGTTATTTTAATTGTAAAGTTGATGTTTTGTACACGAATTGTTTGTTTGAGTAACAAAAACGTGGAAAAAGAAATTTAAAGAATACCAGTTTTTGTTGGAGCTTTTGAAATAGACGAAAAAAGGATCGAGAAGGTACGAATGAAGTCTCAGAAAACATGAACATCACATAGACTTAACTAAGTTTTTATGCTCATACTAGCATTGTAGCAGTTGTTGGTCAGAGACATCACTCCTTTTAAGGAGGAACACAGACTACTACACTTATGCAAAGGTATACTTTATTTTATCGTAATTACTCTGATTTTAAGTAGTACATACTCATCACCCTATTGTAGACACTAACCTCGAACAGACAGGATTTCAAATGAAAAACCTAATCTCTGGACCCTAAACCTTTCCGATCACAAAAGTTAAGATATAATTAGCTTGTATTTTTTGTTTATAATCCGACCATAATAGCACTGCAGAAGAATTCTTAAAAGGTTATTTTGGGGTTTCTTTCACAATGTGAATAATTCTAGATCAATATGGACACTGATTTGAATGAATGATAGAGTTTTGGGAGATCTAATTGCTAATTTGCGTCTTAAATCCGAATTGCTTTAAATTATTTTTGATGATTGGAGAAAATCCTAACTGCACTTGCTCTTGTTGCTAACAATTATATTTCCTTAACTCCAGTTATCACCTGAATACTAATACCTTAACAAGTCTAATGGGAAAAACTAAATTAAGTAGAAATGTTTAATTTTAGGTTGTAAGGTTTTACAAAAATATCGAGTTTCACCTTTGTTACTTGAGTTTATTTCAAAGAAATAAGAAAGAACCTAATTTATGGTAAAAAGACAAAACCTTAGCTATTATTTACTAAATATTTGCAGAGATTTTTAGATGTATCTTCATGCAGTATTAATCGAGAAATATGAAATAAAAAGTGGAAAAAAAAGATGAACAACTTTCTACTGCAGGCATATTTATTCATTTTTAATTAATAAATTAGAAAAAAATAGTTACTTAAGCTACAATTATTTATACCACCGAATATCTTACATTATTTCTGACGATACCATACACAGCTACAGCTTCTCTAATCGAGGACAAAACGGATCTCTTAAAAATATTTGTGAACTACCCTTTACTATTGGTGTTAGTCATAACAATTTAATCAAAGGGTATAAAGGGGGCGTGTTACAGCATTTGTGCTGCAGTGAAAGCAATTATCAGGAAGTTACGCATATCTTGCGACTATTATGCTAAATTACCATTCGTGTTTCGGAATTTGATTATTATCATATGTTCTCACATTTTAACATTTGTTTTGTATATTATCTAGAAGGTCTGACGAATGTAACTTTTCTTAAGTTCATCAGTAACGACAAAGTCCATATAATATTTTTGGAAATAGACAGTCTTCGGACCGTCGTGATAATGTAGCAAGACCACATTCTCACCAACATTGAATTTTTTATTTGGACCTCAGTTAGGACAAAGAGATGATTTTTGCAGTAGTTTTCATGGGGGAAAAAAGAATTTTAGATGGTTTGGAACATAATTCTCGCAGAGAAAATAATTTGGGCGTTTCCACCGTATTGAGGTTTGACATACTCGAGACGTGATAAAGGAAAGCCTAAAAAAATGTGGAAAATAGGTTGCCTACCATGAATTGGGCTGATTTTTTCTGTGGATCTTTATCAGTGGTAAAGAAGCTACTTTGCCTAATTAGACGTCATAATAAGCGTGATTAAGTGATAAATTGAGTTATAGTCATTTTGGATAAATGGCCCATGAAATTGTTTTCTTTCACTAGCTTTATCATTGAATATTAATTAAAGTAAGCACTCCGTACCTTGGTAAGAATACCCAACCAGCACTTTGTTGTCCCTCCAGCATGAGTTAAGGGTAGCTATGGCAGAATAGGCAGAATAGTGCTAAAGTACACATGATTTTGGTGCTTGCCGCCCGGTGCCTGCTGACCGGAAGAAAATAATACTTGTACTTTTTTTTAGGGTGCTTCGTTGAGAAGAAATGAAATATTGCCAGCGATTTATCCTACCTTATTAAAATAATTTCACTGATTTAAATTTTCGGCGACTTCCAAGTCTACCATTGGATTAAGAATTTTTGCTATTGGACTAAAAGTTGATTGATTACTAAGGGGCAACGCTTCAGAAATATAATTGATGTATTTGGCATTGTTTCGTAAACACGAACTCTGAATTCATTGGTTGTTTTCATGGAAAAAACCGATTCTACTTCTTTATGTTTGGATCCGTAAATAAATAACCACTTCTGTTCCATGTTAAACTGGGGAACTTCGGATAGCAGGTTTCGTGAAGAGATTCAGCAAACCATGACTTTTCAGGGGAGTGGGGAGTGGGGGGTCATGGAGAGGGGGTAGGGGTCAAAATCTTAGTTGTGCAGGGAGAACGACAAAATTATTTTTGAATTGCACGTGGTAAGTAAACTGTAGTTGCAGGAATTGCTGAGGTTCCATAGCACCACAATTACTCCAGTAATGGTGCTGTGAAGTGGTCGCCTAATTTCTCAGTATTAAAATAATTTAACAACGATCTTCGGAAAATTGACTTTGAGAAAGACAAAAATTTAGATGCGTCTTTTTCGCAATCAGGCTTCTTATATTTAGTAGTAATAACAGTTCAAAATTGCCTTGATGAATCGTTTTGTATTTTTGTCGAATACACTTCGAGTTATACAATAGCATTGAGAAAATGGGCTTGCCAGAATTAAGACCTGGAAACGGTACAGAAAGTATACAATGTAAGACCATTGGCAATTCTTGTATGTGAAATAAAAGCTTGGACTAAAAGCAAAGATTCAATCTAATATAGATTTGCCGTTGGCGATCTTAATGTGTATATTAATTCCTATTAATTATATTAATTAAGTTTTCCTTCAAGACCATAGATATAATACGTCTATGTTTTAATACAGTTAACCATAATATAACATGCTCAAAATTGTAGTCGTCTCTGGCTGTACGGACTCTTCTTTGATTGTGATGATTCAATCTGATTCTATAAACAAAATGAAAAATTTGATTGATGAAGGTATTTGTAAAGAAATCTACAAAAATTCAGAGGAAAACACCTTTTCTGGTCTTAAATGCTTCCAAGACTTTGTATATCGTAATTTTAAGAACTAAAAACATCAAAGAATGCGCTTTTCATCCAGAACACCTGGTCAATTATACAATAGAGCAAAAACACAAGTTTAACGATGTGACCAAACTAACTGATAAGTCGTTGAAATTTCGTTTGATAATCGCACTGACTGTTACACTTATGTACCTAGCTGGGCAAGTTATCTAAGAGAATTTAAAACCGTTGTATGATGAAAACGGCGATTTTATTTTATCCAAATTTCTATTTAATGAAACAAAGAAATTAGATTGAGATACCTTTTTGTGATGCAAAGGAAACACTCGTAAACAGCAGCGGCTCTTTTCCTATAAAAAATTCCAAGTAGATTTTTAAAATATTGGCTTCATTCTGTTTATCACATTTTTCAGTCTGTATTCATTAAACTATCTGATACAATTGTCATGCCAGTGTAATTCTCATTCCCTGGCGGGAAGCAAACAGGAGTTTTTCTGATCCCAAAGGTTCAACATTTTTGTTATTGAATTCCCGACGAAGTTTCAAAAAAATCCGCTTTTGATGTTAATAATTTTGGTTCATTGAGGGGTATGCCCCGCTTTACAAAACATATAAACAATTATTTTTTTCCTTATTCATTCTAACTCGAGTTCTCATTGGCTGATCAATCTGCATTTCCTCATTCGGGACACATTTTGTTTTCAATTCAACTAAACAAGATACGACTGTCAGCGTAGTTGTTTGACTGGATGTCTTTTCAACCATGGCGCAATTTGGTGAATATTTGTTTTTGAAAATCAAGACCTAGAAAACTGCGCAAGTTTTAAAGTGCCCCATCCTTTCGTATACACAGTTTTCGCAAGTTAAAAGGAGAACATTTAATAGAGTACATTGAGAATATAGTTTATTCAAGTTCGTGCACGCTTTTATGGCTCAATATGAATAACGTTAATTATCTTTCGGAACATCCTTTCCATCTGATTCGTGTGGGAAAAATTTGAAATAAAAAGGCTGGGCCATTATCAGCCTAAGGGTTTCCCCATCTAACAGTCTGTCGGAGGAAAAATTCTTCCATTTCATTCAAGTTATTGGTTTGAGAAGAAGAGTTAGCAAATGATCAGCGTGAGCAAAAAATATCTATGTTTTGTATTGCTTGTATTTTGATGAACTCTAAACTCTCCTTTTGTCACGGGGAAATTGTCCTGGAAGCGTATATTCATAAATGTTCTTTCAGGATTTTGTGTTATCTTCTAATTTTTCCTCTATATTTTTGTTATCCCTATGTTATCTCCTAAGTTTTTGTACTACAACAGATAATTCACTTCTATAAACGGCATCTGAACGAAATTACAAAATAACAAGGAAAAAAATAGTTTCCAGCTATGTACCGATATATGCACGTTTTTAATTAATTTGGATTACTCCACTTATCAAGTAATGTAGATAGGTGATAGATTAGGCTGATTTGTTGTATTCCTTTAACATTTTTATTGTATTATTATTTCCAATTTTAATATTTGTCCCACGAAACCTAATTCGAAGCGTCTGGGTCAATGTAGCGATGCTTCACATTTTTACCACCAGTATTAAATCTGCAAGATAACCGGAGACCTGACATAGCTTTATTGTGAAAATGCACAAAATTGCTAATTGTATTTTATCATTGCAAATCTCCTGGAAATTGGAAATTAAACGCCTGGCATCAACAATGAAATGTTCTACTTCGCAGGTTTCTTCCCATCATATTCCTTAAACATAATTGGATTGCAGTAGGTGGCATAGCTAAACATTCGTTTCCTGGAGTTTTCATTTGCTACTTTTCTTTATAAGTAACTGGAAACTATACATAATAAATGAGTTAAGCAGTAAATTTCCAATCGTTTATCATTTAATAAAAAGTTTTGGAGAACATGAATAATCGGAAATCATACAAAGTTGTTTTTTAAGATAAGGCTTTCATAAATTATGCCTAACAGCAGCGAATATGCACTATTTTCAATTTATCATATTATTTTAACAATATACACAAATTTTATGCATGGATTTAGAAGACGGGTATGGAAAATATTATTTTTCAAGTATGGAAAATGATGTGTCTTGTGGCGTGTAAAAATGGAATATCTTTTCGTTTTAGGAAAATCACAAGACAAAAAATGAACAATTAGTCATAACATATTCCAAATGTATTGACCTTGTTGACTCGTCTCACTTTTGCTTGTAAGATTACCTATGCAATTATCACTGTCGACTACACAGGACAAGGAAACATGAAGCAAAGACATACACTCCATGAAAAGTAACATTTTCCCTGATATGTAGAAGCCAATATTGTTTCCAATTTTTTAAAAATGCATTCATATTTAAAACTAAAATAATTATCAGGAATATGTTATGGTTTTCTCTGTCATAGATTTGATTTATATTGAAAAACCTTTCGTGAGATAGTCGTCCCGTTATCTAGTACTTGCTACAATATGAAACATGATTTCAGTAGAAAACGTTCCAGACGTATTTACGACCTACGCTTTGCATGCGTAGATTCAGAAGCAATTCTCAACAATATAAATCTGCCAAGATAGGGATGTATTCAATAACTCCAGTGTTATTACAAGTGTTCTACTTTTATCTAGAGGATTTAAGTCGTATTATGGAAGTAATGACTTTAGGTTTAAAGTTATAAAAATCATTTTAACTAATTAATTAAAATTTCCTGGAAGCAGAAAGTATCTATTATCTATTAAGGGTCCAACACATGATGCTGAACAGAAGAATGTCTGTAATCCTGATAGCCAGAGTACAGAGGTGTATCTGTTAGGAAAATTAGTCAGTAGCCTGGGCTAGAATTTTGAGTTTTGTTATGAATGGAAAAATAGACGTCGTGAATGGCTGCTTTTTAGCTTCAGATTGTATCACTAATTTTAAGTGAGAAAGTATAGAAAATTAACCTCTTTGCTGTTATTGAAGATTTAAATAAAGTTAAAATAAATCAACACGGTAAAGCATTTCCTTGGGACAAAAAAGATGGCTCCGCAACAGCAGGGGTCCTTATCGAATCCTTGATTTACCGTTATTCGTTAAGTTATCCGAGAGTGGTAGAACTTCAATAAGGTGCTTATGAAATAACTGATAAAATTGTTCCTTCTCATTCTAAGACCGTTGGCCATAATAAATACCAACGAAAAGCTTTTGATTAGACACGAGCGTCTTTTAATGACAATTTTGAAAATTCTCTACCTAACTCTCTATTTGATGAGGAAAAAATTTAACAGATTATTTGAAATTCAAATAACGCTTAGAATTTCAGCTAAGGATAGTCATGGAAAATTCTTTTGATCATAAATAAAGTATTTGGTATTGTTTCTTTTACTATAACTTCCTTTTATGAAAATGGAATACTTGATAATAAATAACACATTAAAAGGCTGTGTAACACAAAAATACTCTTTGTTGTATTAAAGCGAAAAATCATGACCTACAGCTTTGATCACTGCCAACTAAAAGTCTGTCATGAACAACATATCAATCAAAGGTTCGATTCAAAATGCCTTGATACTGGGCCGGTAGGCACTTTTCTTGCGATACTGATATTTTGTGGACCCTCATCAAGTTATTTCTACAAAAGCTGGAAATACTGTTTATCTAAAAGCCTCACAACAATCATCACAGGCATCACAATTCACAAAATTTAACTTTTGCTTGATCTGTATTGTGGTATATTGGTTTACACCTATCATATGACAATCCAAGAAACTATCAATTGTTTGCTATCGGGCTTATGTTAATACAGTCTCATTCAGATTTAGTCTTTTAGCTTTCCTGTATTGAGCAGAAAAACACATTAAAAATAAAAAATTTCATGATTAAAATCCTTAAATCTAACAATGTGGCTGCCGCTGTCTTAGCTTTAATCTGAGAAAATTTTTTAAAAATATCCTTAGCCTAATTTATTCCTGCTTCTATAAGTCTGAAGATTTCAACTGCTTTCTTTCCTTCTAGGTTTTAGGAAAATCATCGTCAAATGTGACAAGTAATCAATTACTGTAGTTAGTATTTTGTTATGAAACGAAGGTTGCTTGTTTTATATTTGGTTTTCCATCATAATCATGCTACATTGTCTCCACCTGCAGCAGATTGCACACTAACAAGTAAATCGTCTCCAGAGATTCCGATCGTATATAAGCCTATTGAGGATTAATAGGTCACGACGTGACCACTGGGTTCATATGAGATATTTTTTTCTCATTCCAAATTATTTTCGCTGTTTATTATTTAGTACATACCATTTACTTAACCCTCTTTTGAGTAAACATAACACCTCTATCAGGATTCTCCAATGCCGTATGTCTTTTGGTCCTGTCTGTATTGGCTCCAAATTTATCCCTCTCTTGTTATTTCCTCTCCATCAATCTCCTCCAGGTCTCCTTTAGTCGTTCTTCACCCCTTTCCTACAAGCATCCTCTACTCTGTTATTTTTTATGGTGACTAGTGGAGCTGCCCCTGCATTTGCTTTCATGAACTTGGTCTTCTTGGCATTTTGGTTAGATTAATCTATCTCACTAAGAACTGAACTTCGTCTGACAGAAAAATTCAAAATTACATAAGATTATCTAAAGAACCTCCTCGAAGTCACATTTTTAAGCTTTAGGCCGTCGATTTTCAATGAAAAAGAGGTATCATCAACATAACATTTTTTTGAGTCGAGAAAAAATTCCGGAGCATACAACACTTATTTAAAAATGCCTGATTGCAATGTGAATTTTGTAATAGGTTTACGAGAATTTTATCTTTACAAAAATGTGTTTTTCTCAGAATAGGGGGCAAGTTGGACTAATCAGTATTAAGGAAAAAAATATTTTCCAAACATCCTCATTCCTACTGTTTTATCAAACTGGATATGCGGGAGTACAGAAAATACAATGAGCAGTGCAACTGTCGCACCTCCATGGCATTATTTTCACAATGGAATAAACTAACTCGGAAACTGCATGTCAATTCCGTCACAGTAATTTATTTTTCATAAACTATCAAAATTCAAACAGAAATGTTACAATTACATGAATATTTCATTTTCAGAATGAATCTTATGAAGGTTTATTACACAAAATCAGTAATAGTTTTGACCTGAATTGAGGACCACGCTTAATATTAATATAGTGGCAGTGCAAATAAAATGTCCCTAAAAATGGGTTCTACAGAATTCATGTCTTGTTATTTTATTTCATTCCTATTGGAAATACATGCTTTCCCAGTATAAGCTGCACTGGGATGCCTGGAAATGCAATTTGGGAACAGTCATCAACTCCGTTACAGCAAAAATGTAACGGAGTTGATCGTAACGGAGTTGGTGATTTTTTCATTATTTGTCCACCTGGTGACCACATGGTACTTGACAGACTTGAAATTTGTAAATCATTTTTATCTATTTATGGTGCCTGTCTTCTATCACAGGCATTCCTAGGTTTCTATGGTTATTTATTTCGCAAATGGCGTAACAGAGGTGATGGATGATTAAAGCTACTTACGGATTTTATAAAATTTTCTCCACAAAAAATCTGAAAATCAGCTTTCAATTCCATGCCTCCATGTTGAATTTCCCTCCTTGTAACAAGTGCTGTGATTGGCTACTGTGTTTAATTTAATTGGTTGAGTTTTGATGGCAGCTGTGAGCTGTTGTAACGGAGTTGATGGGAATTCAGGACATGCCTTTCCCCGTCCCTTGTATGAAAATTACTTGATGCAGCTGCATGAAACTTATAAGAGATGAAGGTTAGATAGGGCTGCCCGCTACAAACACCCAAACTTGGCCCTAGATGCACTGCAAGTGCAAAAATAATCTATGTTTTTACAGAATATCCATATCCACAGAGGGTTTTTGAGCCCCACTCAATTTGGATGGGAAAAAATTCCCTGTCAGTTTGGTTCTGAACCAATTGAAGTGACTTTACCTTCTTGCCTGGAATGTAAAAACCAGATAAACATCCAACTTGATGGGACTAGACCAAAATAATGTATAAACTACATAATCCAAAGTCCTCGGACTCTGTTTTGACCAGTTTTGAGAATTACACAAAAGAGGTGAATTGGAAAGCTTGTATTGCCGAAAAGGTGTTTTTAAAAGTAATTGCAATAATGTTCATGATCTCTTTGCTGTCACAGTGTAAGGAAGCTGCCAGCAAGATGTGGAAATATTGCTGCAGGACACATTTTACAGAAATTATCACGTCAAGTTTGATTCGGGATAGAATATGCTTGTAATAAAAAAAGGTCCAAGTCAACGATCAGAAGCAGAATCAGTCTCGATTGCTACAGATTAAAAATACCTATTCTAGTAAATATAGCCTTGAATATTAAATAGATGTAAGATAAAGGAAATAAAAATGTCTATTCAGTCGGACTTTTATTAAGATAAGACTAAGGACATTATGAATGACATACTTAGACGCAAAAAGCAATGACGTTGATGTTGTATTATAGAAAAAACCCATTAACTTTGATTTTTAAAAGAAGAATGCGAAATAAATCAGTCGAGTTGTTTTTGCTCAATTAAGTTTACTGAACCAAACGTTGGCTCTAATTGCCTTACTGAATATTAACGCTACGCTAAACTAACGTGGTTTTAATTAACGCAATTTTTAAACAATGCTGTTAATTAGTGCAGCTTTAATTAAGATCTATACATATAACATCAATATAGTTATGGCGTGTTAATATAAAGACTGTAAACTGAGGCTAAACAGCAAAAGAGAATGTTAAAAATTGTGATTGATATAGTGGTTTTTTTCAATTCGATCCCATTTCCTTTAATAGATGTTATTTGACATAATGCATACAGCTCATTTACAAGTGATACATAGTATACAGGGGTGAACTTGTAAAGAAAACATTTTTACAGTCAAACCAAGTAAACAGGAATGTAATTGGTTTTAATTACAATATAATTTCTGCATTAAAATTACACTTTCCTGTTTCCCCAACATTATATTATTGAAGAGACAAACAAAATGCTTCCAGAATTGTAGGGGAAAATACTAATAGTTGATTACACATGTAAAAGCCCGTGGCTGTAAAATTGTTTTCCTTCTATAAAAATGAAGTTATATACAAGCTATTCAAAAGGCTCTTCTTTTACTTGAGTATGTATATATAACAGAATATATAAGACAAGGTCTTTCAAATGTCAACTAAAATTAACTTGTCCTGGTTAGTTGCTGTAAAGAAGTATTCTGACCTTTGGATAAAACTTTTGAGACCATTAAGTTGACTATCCACATCCATATAAAAACTCCTGAGGATTTTTTTCCCTCTTTTTACATTTCCTCTGATGTTTGAAAAATATAAGTAGGTTTACTCCCAAATTTCAATATTTTTTTTTGAGTTAATATATATTTATTAATACAAAGTATCAGTCAATTTTATATACATTAAGAAAATATTTCATTCAATCCTTTCATCCTTCGTTACGTTCTTTCATATCCTACCTACTATTTGCAATGGTGATCATGATGCTCCACATTTTGCGGTCTTTAACAGCACGTGTCAATTGACAACATATTAATTCCATCTTCTTTGTCATGTTGTTTAGAAATATGTTAGCCCGTATTGCTCTGATTTTATTACAAAGACTTTGTCCCTCATGATTAAAGATCTTATCAGCGAAAAGGATTATGCAAAACATTTTCTAACTGCACCTAAAAACTGAATTTATTGAAATAGGGTATTAGAAGGTTCATGGTAGGGAAACTTAGCACAATATGGTAACAATACATAAAGAGACCTCGGAAACAAGAACTTTGTGGGCCGTGCTGTATTTACAGGAGCCAGCAGGTTTAAGATTTTATTTTTAAATCAACCAAACTTGGAAATTTTACAGATAATTTTGGCTGACATCGTTGTTATACTTTCTAATAGTCGCTATGATATGTCAAGAATTTAGAGCGCTGTGGCGTCTGTTGAGGAGGGAGAGTGATTTCCTTAAACAAAGGGAGTGGTCATGAAAAATTCCTTTAAATTCTAATCCTCCACTTACGTCCTCTCATAATAGTTTGCACTGGTGCGTGATCTACATCTCAAGTCCCATAGCCTAATCAATGAATACTATTCTCTTTCAAAAATTGTCAAGCTGTCTTCTGTTTCTACTTCTGTACCGTCATCTGTTGACCAAATGCATGCCTTATAAACTATATATATATATTAACTCATAAGTATTTTACACATTAATTGAAACAAAAAGAAGAGTTCTGTTGACAAAGTTTATAGGAAATAAAGACTTGGAATGAACAGTAGCAACAGCCTATTAAATACATGTTTTATATACGATATATATTGACTAATAAATATTTTACATATTTACATATCTATTAAAACAGACCGAAGAGTTATGATGAATAGATTTTGGGCAAGTAAAGATTTTGAATAAACAATAACGAGTAAAGAAAAACACAACATTAATTACATAATCTTATTGCAGATATTACGGCAATTAAATATTTTAAAGACAAGAAGAAACAAATTAAAGCGAGTTAGACGTTGTCAGTGTCAACATGTAATATTTTGGTCTGCTAATGGAAGAAAGCTGGTTTAATCAGATAAATCACCATTCATGTTTTGATTGAATTCTTATTATTGCGTAGAATTTTGGAGAGGCTATTTGGTTACAAGACAGTATTGAATATACCGCCTACATGGCCCCTAATACAGTCCGTTACATGTATTGAAGTTTCCATTGTAGTTTATCGTTGGGACATTTTGTAAAATAGGTCTTATTGCTTTATTTTGATAATTTTTCTATGACGATTACCATAGAGGTTATTGACAGATATGTAGTTTTCCATAGTCAATGAAAAGAAAAATAGAAGAGGAATGCAGATTCTTGTCATTTTATAAAAAAGCAAAAGCAACCTTTACTTACTAATTTTTTAAAACCCTTTTATTGGTCTGCTTTAATTTAATGCTACAACTAGCAATGTAGTATTCTGTAAGTCAATAGTCTGTGAAAGTCTGTGTCTTGATGAAACTGATGCAGATTGATGCAGGTGATAATTATTTCAAAGTCGACGTTTAAAAACAGGTACCTGTAGTACTCAAAAGGAACCATTTTGAGTTCTGTACCATCGTCAGGAGAGATATATCAATTAATTGATCAAATCAATTAACAAATTTACGAAACAACCAAATTACTGATTATCAATAAACTGGTACTTTAAAAAATAATTTGTTTCCTTATTTGACTTAGATTGCATAATTTTCTGCAACAAAATTACTCAGAACAAGCTGTACATTAACTGCTATTATTCTGGTGATAACGAAACGTACAAAATTGAATCCAATACTGGAGTTACCGTCTGTGATGCAAATGCATCGTGTTTTCTATTTTTCTACTTCTCTTGCATCTACTTTCATCCAAGATTGACCTCACTTTTGTTGCTCTACAATGGTCTAGTGCTAAACACAAAATAAGATAAGGTTTAGATTTTTGTTGTTCCACAAGACAACACAAATTTTTCTTACTTGTTACGTATACAAATTTCTAAGAAGAGCCGTAGTTTAGTAGTTAAAACAATTGCTTCTGGTTCATTTCTCTGAGTAAGAGAAATGTCGAAATCTGAAAGCAAAGCATTCGATAGCACCAGGAAGGACATACTGACAAAAAAATTCTCTACCTTCAAAGTAAAGTCCCCTACTAAGCTAAAATGCGGTGGCGATGTTCATTTCAACATCGCATTAATACTTATTGCACTTTGTGCATTAATTTACAAATAGATGCCTTTTACTATGAATCAATCTGTACCTTTATTTATAACAGTAACCTGTTTATAATATTATATCTATCCAGATTATTTCACTTTTATTACAGCTGTCATTATAACTCCTGGTGGAGAAACAGTGAAATATCATAATGGTATAAAAGTCACGTGGTCTTCTTTGCTTGAAAACGTCACTCTTTTCCTTCTTTCGTTGTTCTTTTTAAAGCGAAAACCACATTTTGGAAACAATTTTCCGTGCCGTTTCGTTATCTTCGTTACAATATGATTTTCCGTTATAAATGTTTTTTCGTTTAGAAGGCTGACCTCCGCTTCTTGACGTTTGGTTTCAGAGTTCAAATTTTCATTTGACTGATTAGGTTCACCCAAATCCGTAATTTCCTCATCACTTTGATTTATTTTCTCTGCTTGAATCATCGAATAACGTTCTTTCCTTGTACTTTGCTTCTTTTCTTCTGTTTCGTTTTGATATATTCGTTTATCAATATTAAAATTGCTGTCTTTCTTGCAGCTCACTTTACGAGAGAGGTTATGCTGCTTCGAAGCTTCTTTTGAACTGAAAAACAGCAGTCGATTATTTAATAATGATCCTGACTTTTCGTACAAGCTTTGTTTAGTTTGCATAGGACTTTTTCTAGAAGACGTATATCTTTCAGTATCCTTTGGGAGACAGTGACAACGTAGCAAAAGTGCAAGTCCTTTCTTTATTTCTTTATTTAATGTCCCATAGATAACAGGATTTATGGCACTATTAACAATACTCATCAGATTTGCCATTAAAAATACATATAAAGAATAGTCCTTCTTAAGTAAGTTGCCATAAAACACCCAAAAGAATACAACATGTTGAGGAAGAACGCAAATGATATACACTAAGATTAAGGCTACTGCCAATTTTATTACACTTTGATGTTGCCTTTTTCGAGCGAGAAGCCTTGCTTTTGCATATTCTGTCTGTTCTAAGGGAAAGCTTCTCTGTTTAAGATTAATGATGATTACCCCGTAGGCTACTGCAAAAAATAAGATAGGAAACACGCACTGTATTAAAAACATTAAAATCCAATATGCTCTTTCGAGACTTTCGTTAGGCCAGTTGGCTTCAACACAAAAACCGTAATCGACTCCGCTTACTAGCAACAAAGGCATCGTCATCACAAAAGCGATTAGCCAAATTATTAGAATTGCACGTTTTGGTCTCCCTTCCTGAATATTTGTTAAAGGGTGAACTATTGCCATGTATCTATCCCATGTGATGGCAATAAGTGTTCCAACTGAAGCATAAATACTGAGAGGTATAATAAGGTAAGATATTTTACAGAATACCTCTCCAAGACTCCACAACATATCATTTTCAAATAGATTCATTTGCAACGGTAAATACACAATTAAGACAACAAGATCTGATATGGAAAGGTTTAAGGTAAAAATATGAATTCCTTTTCTAGGCTTTGGCTTTCGAACAATTATGAATGATACAAGTACATTGCCTATGACTCCTAACAATAAAGTACAAATGTACACAGTGCGAGTAATATCCTTTAAGTACGAAGGTATGCCAGGCACAGGAAAACCTCTACCAGGACCTGAAATCCCATCGTTGCAATCATGACTGCTAGTGTTTCCTGTGGGTAAACTAGTGTTGTTACAACTGGCCATTATTTAATTATTCCATTCCCATAAGTCTCTCGGTCTGAACAGTGCGTCTTTGGTATATGTAAATATTTTAATACTACAGATTAGCCATTGCTTAGTTGTTACTCTATTTTTGGTAAAAATTATGGTAGTGGCTTCTTGTGTTTGCTTTGTAGAGAACGCTATTACCATGGAAATCCTTTACTTTCCAATTTCATATCTGGTCTTGAAGTACACCTGAAAAATAAGAAAGATAATACTTACAGAGCCTATTCATTTTTCTCCAGAGGCTCTATATTAATATATTGCAATGCAGATATATGAAGAAAAATTTGATATGAATTTAGATTCTCATGAAAGTTTCTTTTTTGTTTTGTATTGCATTTGAATAGCATTTACGGCTTTAATTTAATAAGAAGTGGAATTTTATAAGTAAGAATTTTTTAAAAATAAATAACACATCGTTGAATTATCTGGAAAATATATGGTTGAAAGTAAGGAAAATTTTTCAAATGTATGAGAAATTGAAAACAGAAGACATAGACTGCTAGGAAGAATTTTATTCATTTATTTACTTCCACTTATGATACTTCACTTGACGTTTGAATTCACCCTAACCATAAGGCAAAGCTTCCATCCACTTCATAGTCCATTGCTTTGGTTAATCAGCTGGCTGTACACGACAAGTCAATTGAGAATTACATTGTTCCACCCTGACATAACGCCAATTTAACGCCAATCATAGTATTGCATAAATTTAATTTTGGGTAGCCTACTCATGTCTTTCGCCTTTATCACAATATTTTGAACAGTCCAAGTTTTGACTACACGAATCTTAACCATCGTCTTTTAGGTGTCGGTGTTGATTCTGCATCCCTTTTTGCAAACATCTTCATCACAAGAGAAACCCTACCCGAAAAGTAATTGGAAAAATATTGTGTTTTACTTCAACCCAATTCTGAGTAAAAACACACTTTTGTATATTAAGATAACAGCTTCTTTTAATTTGGAAATTGTTAATCACAAAATGAAACTTGATTCTTTAACATTTTGTAAAAGTTTTACTTAAAATTACTTAACTTTTGAAGTCGATACAATATGGAACAAATACTAATAACAATATCTCCGAAAATATAATTTCTAATAAAAAATAAATGATCTTCTCAGCTGACGATGAGACATTTAAAACGATTACAGAATAGGATACTTAATACATCATGTGCTGGCGGCTGTAGCAGTTGTCAAAGGAAAAGAAAGCCGATTACTTTTAAATGAAAAATTGCATACTATTTGTCAAGAAGGAGGAACTACATAACTAACAAGCCATTTAATTACACGAAGGAAGAGTTTTATCCTGACGTAATAAGTTTAAAAATTCACTATCTTCATATATTTTATGAACAATTAAATTGAATTCCAACTAGTGATTGAGTCGTTGATGACACCTTGGGAGAGTTTTCTTTTATTTACGTCATTTCAGCTAAAGGCCATTAACGTTGCTTAATATTGTATTCACTACATTGAGCGTAGAGTCTCGGAAGCAAGATATAGCATATGTTGTCGGACGACAAGAGTTGTAACATTGCTGTGGATTTATCTTGCCAACACGCATGGTTGTTCATTGTTATAAGATTGTGTCATCGATGAAATGCATAGTAACTTGCCTTCCAGTGATTTATTACTTGTATGCTTTTTGCTTGAGGATTTGGAAGTGGATTGTAACACCTTAATATATTTTCCACGGACAATATTAATTAAGAGTTCGAGAAGACTAAAAGGGGCAGGAGAAGATAATGATCAGTTCCATTGTATCTGTAGAACTATTTTAATGCAGTTGAGAAACATTGAAGTTTTCAAAAAAGTATTTACAAGAAGCAATTTTGTTGGTGAAGCATTTAGTATAGACCAGCCGAGCCTTTCAATTCTCCAGAATTATGCATCTGCAGAAACTCCAGTTTTTTTAAACAAATTATTACTGTTTTAGCCAAAATTTGATTTATAGCTTCATTGCTATGTATTGCTAGCTTAAGAGTGTATCTGAGGCAAACAATCGGTAAGGAAGTAGTGACTGGAGCACTTCCTAAACTTCCGGTGCTAAAAGAAATGTTTCTGTTGTTTCCTTATTCATGGTGACTGAAAGGTTATTTGTAATAACCATTACTCAAAAGAAACAGAATTTTTTGTCAGGGAATATGTGGAAGGCTTTCAGTATTATTCAGTCCATTTTCTCAGGTAGTAAAATGCGCATTATCCTGCATGGAATTACAACTGAGAAGTATTGCATCAATGCTGCTGTTCCTCAAAATTCTATTTTTTGTGCAACTCTTGTCCCTTTTAATACCAATGTTCTTCCTGCTATCTTGCTTCAATTTATCCACATATTTTCTGATGGTACAATCTTGTCGCCTGGCATTGTTTACAAGGCAACTCAGCATGAATAAGTCAAATTTTGGGGTGATTTAGAGTCTGACTTTCAGGGTGTTAGAGAATTGGGAAGAAAGTCATTGGGTACTTTCAATGCGGCAAGACGCAACTAATGTTGTTCAATAAAAAGCCGATTCCTTATCTACCTCCAATATTTACAAACAAAGATAATGATGTTAACTCTGGTGAGGTTGTTTCGCCTCTTGAGGAGTGCTTATCAATTAGGCTCTTTTTTTTGTCAATTTAGCCAGATTTTTCTTACTGGTCTCATATTCAATCCACTGGTAAATAAGCTTCTTAAAAGGTTGGTTCTTTGTATCGGGCTAGAGAGTACCTTAAACATAACTCTAGCTTCTAGTTCATGGGTCATCAAACTACAACCAACTGGGTGGGTCCGGCCCGCAACTGAATTTTGCACAGAACGGGAGATATTCTGAAATTACTTAAATTCAAATATCATATTGAGCGCAGTAGATCTTCATGGACTGGACTGCGGTGTGCCTGAAATTTGCTTTTTTAAACTTTATATTATTGTATTTAGATTTTCTTGTTTATTATAATATTTAATTATTTCGTCCCACCATTCCAAGTCCTTCCCTCTTTGTATTCCTGCATCCTCGTACGATGTAATAGCTCCGAATGCATTCTGACATAATTGAGGGGTTCATGCCAGCAAACACAAACACACATCTTTCCCACCCTCTTTAAGAACCGGTGTTAAGAAAGTAACAACCTTCCAGCAATACTTACTTCTCTTTCTCTGCCTGTTCTGTCATCAATTCTATAGATAGGTATCAATGCTTTTGTTTGGTAGTGATATATATGCAAACTGTAATTGTGACTAGAAGTCATAAAATAGGATTTACTAATTAATTAATTAATGCGAAGCTATAGAAGTCTTGTGTGATTACCACTGATTACAAAAATATTATCTTCAGTCTTAACTTTTCACTCCAGGTTGGAAAAATTTTTAGGTCAAGATGCTGTACGAGCTGGTCTCTATGTTATTTATTTAGGACTAACCTATTGATATAATGGTAATAGGCCCTATTTTGTAAACCTCATTATGCGATTTATTTCATTATCAAAAGTGCATACAAACTTTATGTGTAACTTTGGTGAGCAGTAAATTGACTAGGGACCCCGAATCCTGTGCTTTTCCAGCGTTTAAATAGTATTTCAATAAAATTTCACAAATGTTTTTCTCATTCAATGCCCTTTTCATTTTCAGTTCACGATATTTCCACTCTTCATTATGTCTACTAAGAAAATAAAAGTGAACGCTGAGTGTCCTGTTTTCAATGAAGAATTAGGAGTAAAGTATAGTCTTTGTATAGAAACAGCTTACCAGAAAGCTAGTTGTGTAATATGCAGCGAAAGTGCTGAGAAAAGCGCTCTTCAGGACACCGTGTTGAAATGGAATTGCAGGGTAACAGTATTCTTTGGCGCAATATGAGTTTTAAAGTCTGTATAAAGGGTAAGAAGTAAGAGAGACACATTTTCTGGCAAATGGTGATAAACAAGAGCTTCATGTATAAGCTTATGACAAACCGACCCAAAGGCATTCTTTAGATCAAGCANCAGATTGTATAGAAACAGCTTACCAGAAAGCTAGTTGTGTAATATGCAGCGAAAGTGCTGAGAAAAGCGCTCTTCAGGACACCTTGTTGAAATGGAATTGCAGGGTAACAGTATTCTTTGGCGCAATATGAGTTTTAAAGTCTGTATAAAGGGTAAGAAGTAAGAGAGACACATTTTCTGGCAAATGGTGATAAACAAGAGCTTCATGTATAAGCTTATGACAAACCGACCCAAAGGCATTCTTTAGATCAAGCAGAAATATTATCAGAGCGCTTTGTCAAGTACAAGTTTTATTTACGATCTTGTTCAAAAAGCTGGTATTTTTTAAACCACAAAAATTTTAGACGTAAGGTATTTTTGGATATTGTCTTCAAAATAACCATTTTTCTTGAGAAAGTTAAACATAAAAAATAAGGTAGACAAGATGTGAATATTTAAAAAGAAATATATCAAAGCAAAATGTTAATATGTGCTACCCTGTGTGTGGACAAAAACAATACACTCCCTTTTCTGTTGTGAGAAGAGAAAACTGAATACTAAAACGAGACCAACCTTAAGTAAATACGACTTTTGAAACAGAAATTTTGATGTCTGGTCGTGAGGGTACGGTGAACTAGAGGACTTCATCCTGAAAATGACTCTTACGACCAGTTGATAAGAACAATAGATAATCTTAAATGGAAAGCTTGGTTATATTTTAAACGGAATGTGAGGTTAGGAAGTAAAAAGCCTCTGTAGGAATCAACGGCTGAAAATGGTTTTTAGGAAGTATCGCCTGCACTGACCATTGGTTAAAAAAGGAAGAAAAGATGTATCTTTATTGATGGACAGTCTTGACAGAGACCCAAAGATTTTTTGTTAACTACCAAAAAGAGTTTGAAAAACTATTACAATATGTAATTGATAGAAAATAATATGTTGACATCAAAGATTAGCTATTCATTCAAAAAGAATTTATAAGATACAGCAGAAATGTCTTCGACAAGCAAGGTCTATCACATAGCTAACCACAAGGGTCAACCTTTTTTTCCTTAGCTTACAATGCATTTTATTCTTACTTTTATTCACTCACACACTATCTTAATCATTAGATTATTCATTTATTCACTCATCAATTCACTTATTCATTAGGTTTTTATTTATTTATTCGTTCATTCAACCACTCATTTATTTCATACAAGCTCGTTTATTGATTCTTTGGTTATTGTAATCATTCATTGATTTTTTTATTCATTAATGGATGTATCTGGGTTATTAAGTAATATTATTCTTTTATTTATACTGGTTTTCAAAAAAGTAATACGTTTTACTAGGTATACATAAAACACTTGCCAAATTTTAAACCTGGCAAGTGCTACAAAATTGACTTAAAGAAGACAAAAGCTAAATGAAGTACAAGATTAAAATTGGATAAGAGAAAGCCATGTTTCGTATCAACCAGAACTTTCGTATTCTCCCTCAAGGCTTAATATTTCATTACATGGTCAAGATTATTATCTCCTTTCTTGCAATTAAAATGAAGAGACCAAGTTGCCTTAACTCCTTCACTTAAAAGATTAGACGATAAATACAATCAAAAGACTTTACTTGGTAAACACAAGTTCACCAAAGACTATTAAATTTTAATGCATAATTTTGCTTAAGTACAATTCAAAAACAGTACACCAATAATACTGAGAATTAGATGTGATTTTTGGTGACTTCATTTAGTTAATACGCCATGTTTCTCGACCAACTTCATTGTCTGATGATTTTTACTTACATATGTTTTGGATAAAAAAGACGAAGTGTAAATTCTAGGTGGCTTATATCATTATAAAAGTGAGATAAAGCATATTAATACCAAAGAGAAAACACTCTGTAAACACACAACGGTAAAGATTTTTCGTGTGTTTTTATTCCGGTATTAATACAACAGGATCCTTACAAAGCAAACACCTCCAAAAGATGTACATTAACTCTATGTATAGATCGTTTTATTCTCAAACTCTCACAGAAAAATCTCTACTCAGCAGACATAATTAAAGGGGATAGCGGTTCGGTACACTGAATGAGTTTCACCCCCAAAGCAACTTTCTCTAAAGCGGACAATTTTTCTGAAAACAGTGTAAATAAATTTCTCCTAAACTGAAATGTTAGCTTAATGAAATCCTTAGTCTTCGAACATTTTTGTCTCCCCAAGCTATAGGTTTTAGTTTTGAATTTGTACTAGGGCATTATCTGTAGTTAGTATCCTACTTCCCGATTGACATGTGTTCCAATGACTTGGGTGTTTAACCCTAAGCGTTCAGAAAAGGTTAAGGACTCCTGACATGGTAAACCTCTTATATCTATGGTTTCCACTGAGTCCAATGAGTAAAGAAAATTTCAACATCAACTGTCATCTCCGCCTTTCAGTGTCCATATCCCCATATATACATGATATGTTCGAATAAAGGAAACGAATATCAATTGTTTTTGTTTTTGAAGAACCGAGGACATTTCTGCTCTAAATTTTTAAAATAATAATTCAGAATTTGGACTGCTCGACATGTGTGCCTCACTACATAACTACGTAAAAGGAAAGATTCAATCTCATGTACTTCGAAAGTTATATCCAATGTCATATCAAAAATCCAAAATTAAGATAAGAAACGTTTGAAAAAATAGAATGTCTCTTGTAGCAACCAGAAATATGGCAATGTCAAAGCAACAGGCTGCTGGCAAACCAACAAAGATAACTTTATCCCTGGATGAAAAGGTAAAGTTTTAGATTTTGCCAAAGAAAGTCCAAAGTTTTGTTGTAGGAAACCTGCAAAAATAACCAAAATTGGGTAACCTACTGCAGTAAACACTCTTAAAGAAGGAAAAAAACTTTCTGTCAGCATCAATTACTTTGTAAAAATATCTAAGAAACGAAATCGCCCTGGAAAGTATCGGAAAATTTATAAGATTTTATTCGAGTTATACCAGAGACGTTGTGCTTCTAACATCTGCCCAAATAGGGAAATGCTGAAAGACATGGCAATTTTGATTAAAGAGAAACTTTAGAACCGTAACTCTGATCGTTTTACTGCTTCATATCGGTGGAAGGATGGGTACAAAACCGCCTAATTGTTAGTGAAGTTGCCAACGTTTGAGGAAAAAAGATCGCTTACTAGATATAAAGACTTCAGAAATTAACCATAACAAATATATCAGAAAATATTTAAAACGCTACGTCTGGAGGGGTTTTAGGGCTCTACCTTACAAAGAATTAGTAGAGAAAGGCAAACAAGCAAAGGGCAGCACAAAACTGAAGCAACAATTCAAAGTCGCTTTTTCCGTTAATGCTACTGGGAAAAAGATAGATGAAACAGTCGTTAAAGTAGAGAATAAACCTCCACGTTGTTTTCGGGAATTAAAGTATCTATTACGACCAGCCAGTAAACACTATACTTATTTCTAAACCATGGATAGCATATGATGTGAGACTGACACGCTGTACTGACACGATTTAACAAAAAGCTGTTATTCAAGCAAAGAAAGATTATTCGTTTCTTTGATAACGCTACTTGGCATTTTTGAAAACGAATCAATGATAGATTCCTTGTCACAAATCAAAATCATCTTTATGTTTAGCATCACGAACTTTAGCCATCGGATTATTCAAAATTTTAAGGTTAAGTGTAGAAAGAGGCTGATTAAATTTAAGGTCCTACTAGTCAATGAGAACTCTTCCGCGTGACAAGCTGTCAAGTATGTAGACATACAGATGGTCATTCAATGAACACAAGAAGTATGAAAAGAGGTAAGGGGCACTACGGTCCAATATTGTATTGAGAAGTGTGGGGCGAAAATTGAGCAAGGCAACTTTGATTTTGAAGCGCTTGTACTAGAGTTAAAGTCCGACAGACCTCCACCAAATTACACCAATTTCAACGCCGACATACACGCATTGGAGCAAATTATAAATAAGCATGAAATTAACTGACGACAAATAACCACAAGAAGAATTCTTCAAAGTGTCAAAATGAATCCAATTACTCTAAACAAGGAAAACGAAGAAATTTCTGATGATGCTAATGAGGAGTTCAAAGATGAAAAAGTCTGTTTTGCAGAACTGCTTACAATGCTCAACAAGATAAAGAGATACTGTCTTTAGATGACGAGAACCTGTAGATGCTGTCAATGACCAAAACGAGTGAAGATATTCAACTGACGAAAGGAAGGAAATGGCACTAAAACCCTACTTTATTTGACTGTACAATATATTTTACTCTTTTATTGTTGAAAGGAAAAGAAACTGTTTCAATCAGTGTCTTCTTTCTTTAACTCAAGAAGAGCGTACATTTCAAAAACCTTAACAGAGACGATTTTTTTGTTTAATTTAAGATAAATATTCTTATTCAGGTTGAATCTCTAAATAGCGGACATTTCCATAAAGCAGACATATTTTTTGGATGAACCAATAGTATCCGGTTTTTCAGAGATTCTACTGTAGTTACTTCATTTTGGGGTGCTTCCACAACTGAATTTCTTAAAAATTCCAAATGGGCATACAACTTTTTTTGAAGAAAATGCCATGATTTTTTCTAAGCTAGTCCGGGCATTAAACAGTCTTAAATTATTCCTGAAAGTGACTTTACAGGTTACCGGAAGTAAGCTAAGAAGACAAGGCTAAGCCAAAAAGTTTACAATGAATTTATCTATAACTCGAAGTGACTATAACAAAAAGACCTCAACGATCAGCTGCGAGCACAATTACTTGTGAATTACTGAGAATCTAAATAAAAATATCGGAGCCTTGACTCAAAGAGTCGAGTCTTGGGTTCAATTTCTAATTTTCACAAGTTCAGGGTTAGATTTTTATAAACTTCATTTGCATAGAACAAAATGTGTGTAGTTCTCNGACTTTACAGGTTACCGGAAGTAAGCTAAGAAGACAAGGCTAAGCCAAAAAGTTTACAATGAATTTATCTATAACTCGAAGTGACTATAACAAAAAGACCTCAACGATCAGCTGCGAGCACAATTACTTGTGAATTACTGAGAATCTAAATAAAAATATCGGAGCCTTGACTCAAAGAGTCGAGTCTTGGGTTCAATTTCTAATTTTCACAAGTTCAGGGTTAGATTTTTATAAACTTCATTTGCATAGAACAAAATGTGTGTAGTTCTCTTTCTTATTACATCACTTGTCAAATAAATTATTTTCGATCCACCTGTCACAAACAATAAAATTAGGCTAAAAATAGAACTGCCTTCCTTTGAACATCTTTACCATTTGTAATATTGGTTTTAGTTGGCTTTCAATTTAGAGCAACAAGAAATGTTATGATCAGGTAACGTTCCTGTCATCAACTAATGAATTTTTTTAGATATCGTACTTGCTCTTAAACATACTCTACAGTTGTGCAAACCACGGTTTCTCGTTCCATTGGAACAGTAAATTTTATGTTATATCCATCAGTGACTGGTTTCGAAAAAATTCAAGATTGTGTCGTCAGCATTACAATTTAATGAATTTACACCCCAATTTTATTATTTAAGAAGAAGAATGAAGCCAATAATTTCAATGTTCTTTCTCCTTTTAGTGTAACATTTTGATTTTTAAGACCACTCGTGACAAAGGCAAAAAAACCCCGTCACAGTTGGCAATAGTAGCACTAGTGAGAAAATATTAATTTGAGTAAATAAAGGTGACGAATGAAACAAATAAACAAACACAAATAATAGTTTTATAAATATATCATGCACATTTTAAGTAACTAAAACAAGTACATTATTCAACAACTTCCCTTCTCTTGAGAAATGTGAATTTCAAATAACAACTATTCGTTCGATAACTTGTATTAAAAAGGGTTTTTTTAAATAGTTTAAATCTCACGATTTTTTAGCTTATGCAGTAAACTTCAAGGCGCAAGACCCAGACCTGAAAATGAAATTGGAATAGGTCTTCTCCCTTCCTTCTCCCCGGTGTTTGAGCAATCCATTTGACACTGCTATAATGAAAATATCTTAATCTGTTTTTTGTTTAAGTCCTTTATTCTGTTTGATTTCATGCCATTTGTGAGGATCCTCCTATTCTTCTGTATGGAGAACTTTTATGTTCATAATTTTTCTTGTAACTCTTCTAGCTTTGAGGCCCTTTCCTCCCATAGAATTCTAAATAATCCCCCCCCACCCCGAATATTTCTTTCAATTGCACGATACATCTAGGTCTCTGTCTCTCACTGTCTCTGTCTCCTTGTTTGTCCACTGTCTGTCTCTTTGTCTGTCTGTTTGTCATTTTCTCTTGGACACTTTCATCTACACATACTCTGTCACGTTGTCTCTCTTTCACAACATCACTCTTTCTTTTACACTCTATTTTTGTCTCTATTTTGCTGCTTGACTGTTGGCCAGCCAGCCAGTCAGTCAGTCAGTCAGTCAGTCTTTCTGTCTGTCCCTCTGTTACTTTATTACTATTGCCACCTAGCTTATTTACTATTAGGAAATAAACAAATGACAGTAATGTAAACCGAAGTAAAAATATTGTTTTTTTTACTTACGCCAATTTCCATAAAGAAAAGAGGGTAAAACAACACAGTTCTACAATTTTTTCAGGATTATTTCCTTTAAATTTGTGTTGTATTACAAATACGTAACCAGGTATTAAAAAACAAAAAGAGTAAATATTACCTTTCCCTTCTTCATTCTTTATTGTTTCACTATTGGCCTCATTTTGTATTATTTAATTCTGCTTAAAACCTTCAACGTGTGTTTAAAAATGTCCAAAACATCCGTTTAACATTCCCTAACCAGGACGCAGTAATCAGAGAAAAGATTCTCTATATCTCATCTTAACCGTCCTTAGCAAGAAAATGATAAAAGCGTGGTATAATATTATATTAGGTAGCACTACACTTATGCTGGATGAATATTACAAGTCATCTCTAACATGAAAACTGTTAATTGCCCAGCAGCCAAATTTTGAAATACAGCATAAATTCATGATTTCTTTACAATCACAAAAATATGATCTTGAAAGCCAATCTATTCAAAGGCACATTTCTGGTAAATAACTTAAATCACACCATGTTTGGAGACAAATTCATTAATCTAATTAGAATTATATTATCTTTTATTTCCACAGGAATATATTCTTGGCTTGGTCATATTACTTTTCATTTTATCCTCTCTCTCTCTGAAGAAAAAATTAAACAGAGAAAGTGATATTAATTTTGTAGTTGTGTTTTGTTGTTACAGGAATTGTAAGGGATTTATCCACGTTGTAGAGATAAACACACTGTAGTAAAAGAGGATCTTAACATATTGCATTCGATTTATGCTTGGAATACTAATAACAACTAAAATATCCATCGCTTCCTTTCCAAATATATAAACGAACCCATATAAATTCTGCGAAGGGTCACGCTACATGTTCCTTGGTTCACAGTTAAACAGATTTTTTATATTGTAACGGTTGGAAAGAACACAAAGCTTCTGTTAATAAGGTACTTTAAGTATTTTCAACCCATACTGGGTAGCTTAATCAAAATTGCAATAATAATTGGCTCACTTCTGCCTTCCATCTTATTCCAGAAGCTATTCTGTATTGCTATGGTCTTCTAATCTTCCATGCTTTGAGAGCTGCTGTCATATCTGGGCAGGTACTACAGCTGATTGTCTTAATCTGTAACGCTATTGACAATAATCTTGCTTCCAGATTAAATCCTTTTTCTCTTCGCTGTAAAGTAGCCTGTTTGTCTCTTTTTATATGTATTTTCACTGGGACTATACAGGGGGGCTTGACTCTCAAATCCCATATTTGAGAACTTTACAGTAATCTACTATACTTGCATCCATCTCTCATCAGTTTAATACGATAACTTTAAAATGTCGCAAAACGTTGTGCAACAAAAGCCTTTTACATTTAATCTTTTGCCTCTGGAATTCGCCTCCACCTTCCCGCTTTCCTCTTCAGTGCGACCTTTAATTATCAAGCTCTAATGTTTATCGTTATTTCTCATCTGTTTCACTTCTCTTATTACTTTCAAATACCTCTTTCTTTGTAGTTGTCTTAAGACAGTCTTCTTCTTCTTCTTCTTCTTCTTCTTTCGGCGTTTCCCTTTTCAGGGGTCGCCACAGCGAATTGACTTCTTCCACTTGAGTCGGTCACGTGCGTCTTTTTCGGTCAAGCCAAGTTCCTTCATGTCATCTCCCACACAGTCTTTCCATCTCCTCCTTGGCCTTCCCTGCTTTCTCTTGCCAGGCAGCTCCATGTTCAGCACCCGTTTAGCAATGTGATCCTCCTCCCTCCTTTGCACATGTCCATACAACCTTAGCCGTGTCTCTCTCAGCTTTCCTGCGATGTCACATATCCCGATGGTGCCTCTGATCCTTTCATTTCTGATCATGTCCTTTCTTGTGACTCCAAGG
>RDPX01000033.1:2044005-2062753 GCA_003991215.1 Morbakka virulenta
TCTTCTTCTTCTTCTTCTTCTTCTTCTTTCGGCGTTTCCCTTTTCAGGGGTCGCCACAGCGAATTGACTTCTTCCACTTGAGTCGGTCACGTGCGTCTTTTTCGGTCAAGCCAAGTTCCTTCATGTCATCTCCCACACAGTCTTTCCATCTCCTCCTTGGCCTTCCCTGCTTTCTCTTGCCAGGCAGCTCCATGTTCAGCACCCGTTTAGCAATGTGATCCTCCTCCCTCCTTTGCACATGTCCATACAACCTTAGCCGTGTCTCTCTCAGCTTTCCTGCGATGTCACATATCCCGATGGTGCCTCTGATCCTTTCATTTCTGATCATGTCCTTTCTTGTGACTCCAAAGTTGTCTTAAGACAGTGTATTTACAAAATGCCAATGCATCTGTAGGCAATGTAAGGAAAATATAGAGAGCCCAAGCCTGAATAATCTTAAGACTTTACTTTTGGTAAGCTTTTTTCCGAATTATAGAAGTGTTTCGGTCTTGATATAGACCTTCAAGGAGCTGAACCTATCCTTTCAAACAGACGAAGAATCCCACAGTGCCAAGCATTAATCTCATTCTTGAATGATACTTTCAAAAAAATTGCTCTCTACCAGGAAAAGACACCAAAACATTTGTTAACCTGAAAGGAAAGTTATCACCAGTACCAATATCTCCCACTTCAGTCTCGCTGGATTCTTAACTTGTCTGTTAGGAGTCCTTTCTTGTTAAAGGTTAGAGCGTCTCCTTTTCACAAGGCAGTCCCTGCAAAGGAAACTGTCTCAGTACTTGAAACAGGAGTAAACGACTTCCCAAAAAATGAAACAGATACTTTTCGAGCAAAAAAGCATAAATTCTTAATCTGGCAGAGTACTCCTGTGTTTTGTATGTCTGCTTCTCTGTCGTTCCTTCCTACTCTCACTTTTTCTCATACACAATATTATGCTCTATTTTGTTTGTCTGTCGGTCTGTCTCAATCTTTCTGCATCTCTTTGTCTTTGCCTTTATTCTCTGCTTTCTTACTATTGCTACTTAACTTATTGCTTACTTGCTTATGTCGACAGAAGCCGGGATCTGACATGTTGCCTCCAAACATCGCTGTCATTCATCATTTTAACCAACTCCTTGACATTTGTTGCTTTTGTGTCCCTCTTGAGTGTGTCTACATAGCTGGTTCTGGATCGTCCTCCTAATATTTATTCCCATTTACTTATTGATAGAAAAGCAAACAGAGCAAACTACTCTCTAGCACTTCACAACACAACAATCACATAAAGAGTACAGCCTACACTTTTTCAGTAATATTTCAGTAATATGGTTTGCAGCACTAGATAAAGAAACACAACAAACACAAAGTTGGTAGAGTACTACCTTCTTAGAACAATTCGATCCCTGCCACAACGTTACTGGTATCTGTAATTACGAAGGTAATACTGTTCTAATGCTTCATGTCAATAATCGAATAGAAACTAATACACAATTGATAATCAGATTGTTTACAGGCATAAATGAAAGTGGATGAAAAAAAAAAATAGTATCAGATTTTTGAAAAAGGTCATTTTAATGGTACTTAAAAGAAAATATGACCATCAAAAGACAGCGAAAAGTAGAAATATGCAAGTTGTAGAAAGTTTAAATAATAATGCTCGAAATTTTCATATATAATCACGCACTTACTACAATGTGTACAATACTACTACCAGCTGCACTTTGAACAGGCTTAGCAGACCCTGTTGTAAAAAGTGGATTTTTAGCATTTAGAAATGTGGTGAGTATGGTGGTACTTTTGGGCTTTGGCTTCAGACTCTCTTGTTGTATAGCTTCTTATTTTACTTGTGGTAGATATCTATTTATCATTTCGATATCAGGCTGTATGTATTAAGGACGGTATAGGGGAAAACGAGACATATTGATGAACCCATTAAATAGCCACGATATATCCCAGATGAAAAATTTGAAAAAGGAATCCATTGTTTCTCCGCTTACCATTTTTTGGAAGTCATGCCATCATTGAAGTCCCATCATTGAAGATGTTTCTGGAGCGCAGGAGAAGTTATCACACAGTATACCTGTCAAGTGTTTTGAGTACCTTGAGTAATGGCAAGAGTTATTTATAGCTTAAGAGGATTGAACTTGGAAAAACAAATGTAAAATGATATAAAATACAAAATAAACTGCATGTAGTATTAATGGATGATAACTTCACATGAAATGAACATTAAACAATGGTGCGATGAGAGGCAAGAGTGATGCTTTCAGGTCGAAGATTGAAATCTGATACCAGTAGAAATGCCAGGGTCGCCGAGGTGGGCTAGAAAATAAGAGAGACCAGGCTATGATGGTTCGGCCACGTTTTGAGATGAGAGGATTAAGTTTTAAAAGTGTACCAACAGTAGTCATGGGTAAAAGAAGAAGTCAAATTCACCAAAGTTAGAGACATGAAGAAAGTCGGAGTGAAGGGAAAGGTAGAGAAGGAAATGACGAGCCAGAACAATTTAGGTAAGTGGGATTGTAACGCAAACATTTATCACCATCCAAATTTAATGTTAAACTTTGCACTTTGGTTAATAATAAAATATACAAAACAAAAAAGAAAAGTTAAGGTGAATCAATCTTTCATGAATTTCTACAGCAACTACCGCACTCTTGTATTGCCGCAAGCGTTTTGCAAAAATTCGTCACATTCATTCCTACTCAAACGCTGACATATGACGGCATCATGTCCACGTGTGGTATTTCATAATGTAACTAGCCTTAAAGTTTTCTGTCAGTTACACAGAGATACGGCGATAGATTTTGTAAAAGGAGTCATTTTAAATTAATCTGTGAGAGATCCATGATGATAAGAGCGTCTGTTGTCTTCAGTTCTACTTATCTTTGGATCGCAAAGCCCCTAAAAAAGCAGCGTTTATCAAAAATGGTGCTTAGTGAGTTTCCTGATTTTGTACTGTTCTTGTTAATATGTTGCCGAGAAAGGACATATTAACAAGAACATATTAACGTGACATTAATGTTCCTGTCTACGAAGTATTTCACTGACCCAGTTCCAGGCTAGTCCATACCCATTTATTTGTTGTTTTTTCAAATTTACAGCATTGTACATTGATTGATATACTACTAAGATTGTCTGTTTTCCAGACTCTATTATTTGCACATCGTTGCTATTTACTCGCTGAGGTACCGTTCCCCCAAAAGACAGGGTTTTCCTGTAGGTGGTATACTCATGTAAACACAACTGGAACTTTTTTTACTTCTGCTCCATTAATTTATATGTTAATTGAAAAGAAAAACCTTCTTTACTGAATTATATTTATGTTTTGAGTCAATAAACAGATAGGAACGATGACAATTTAAAGTAATTTTACTTAGGAAAATTACTTAAATATTTAAAAACAGTAAACAAAATATTGTATTAATTATAATTGTAAAATAAATAAATAAATATCTTCTATCTGGTTATGAATCTGTGAAACATTTGTTACCTCTGGTTATATGAACAGAGAACAATACTCAGAGTTCTTTTTTAAAATGAATCAATAGGACATTTTGCTTAAAGAACCATTATTTCTAATAAATCGCCTGCGTATCACTGTCAACATATATAATCATTAAATACACTCTGAGGTACATGTCACAAATAATTTTGTTATTATTATTATTATTATTATTATTATTATTATTATTATTAAATGTTTGACTTGGTATACAGCTTCAGTAAAATAATACTGCTATCCTTGTTGGACCAAGAAAAAAAAATCTGTTAAAATCATTTTTAAAAAGTAGCATTTTTGACCATTGCTTTAAAAGAGGTAAAGTTTTCAACCTTCCTTATTTCCAAAAGAAGTTGGTTGTAAAAGTTTGCCCCAGTACTAAAAAAGCCTTTTTTGCCTAGTTCTAATCTCAGTTTCAGAATTTTTAATAACAGTCCCTGATTTATCGTATTCTTAACATGTTCATTTATCTGAAAATAGTTCTTTAGGGGTGTACATACGTCATCGTGTAAACACTTCTCCACTAGCAGACAGCTTTTCGTTTTCATGTTAGCGTAAATTAAAGGGACTGTTACATCACCATTTTTATAAATAACTGTTGAGGCACGCCTTTCAATGCTTTGAAGAGATTTCTGCTGAGTAACCGTCAATTCGAGGTTTAGGGGACAGCAGTAGGAAATCAACGGCTCTATCATTGTTTGATACACTTGCTCGTTAAATACTCGTTGAAAACTGTCGGACATTTGTCAATAGGTGCATTCTGCCGTACATCTTTCTGTATCGTTCACGGAAGTTCTCACTGAAATTCAAATTAGGAGAGATGGTATTCCCCAAATAGTTGTATTGAGAATTGTTATTTATCGTGTGACTTACATTTCACTTCAAACTCCTTTGGAACTTTTGATAGCTTTTTAGAGCTACCAAATAACATAGATTCCGTTTTTACAGCTTTCAAATTCATAATTAGTTTTGAGTCATTCATGTATGTAGCAATTCTCTCAAATTCTTCATCCAACGTTGTTACAAGTAAACAGAACACCAATGTTATAAGAATTTACTTCTGCTTTACTACTACTTTTACTTTAAAACCCCCCAAGTCAGGCAAAACTAATTCATTTCACATTTTTGCGAAATTAACGATTTAAAAAAATACATGGTCCATACAGTTAGATAATAAAAGTGATCCACAACAGGCTGTATTTGTACTCAACCGACTTCATCATCATTTTTCTCTACTTCTTTTCAAGAAAGTGTAAAATTCTTTTCAGGGTAAAACAATTGGACTATTTTTATGTTTTTAATATTTTTGAGGTAAGAGAGGCCAAAAAAATAGTTTGGAAATGCCCTTTGAAAATTTTCATGATGATGATGACAAAGAACAAGAAAAATGTTATTGGGCATATTTAATGATCACCATAAAGTTCTTTTTAATTATGCCAACAATAGATGGCATTCACAAAAAGATTACTAGGTGTCCACTTATTGACGCTTTCTTTAGCTGAAATGGAGAAACAAGCTGCCGGATAGGAGTAATTTAAGATTATCTATTCCCTCAAATACCATGGTGTATCGAGCTGCACTTTATTGTCAAGTACACCTTTAGGTACTTTTCATTCTTCAGTTTAGTATCCTTTTTCCAATTGCTTTTGGGCTTAGATTCTGGTGATGTAAAAGGGCATTTTGTAACAGCGACAACTGTCTTACTTGAATATTAATTTTTGCCAAACTAATGGCTCATTGGAAAATGCCTAGGTCTTTCAGGTTGCAAGAGTTGAAGCAGTAATCCTTTTTTGACGGTACAGATCGCAGCCTCGTCAACAGTCTCATCTCTTTTCGGATATCAATTTTTTTCGATGATGTCGACAAGATGTTGAAATATGCTGCCTCAACGTCTGTTGAGTTAGACAACCCTATGAGTAATTGCATATATTCTTCAAAATCGTGACAATCAACGTTGATATGTTGAAACGACAGTATGACAATATCATTGTCAATCCCCATCTGTAGTAACAGAAGCTATTAAGAAAATTATTTCTTTTTAATCGTGCTAAATCCAGGGAAATCTCTTAAAATGAAAGGCTTTTGTTTACAATTGACAGTTTTTGTTAGAATAAGAATTTCTTATGTGAAATTATTTAGTAAAATTATATTTACCATTCACATAAGTAGATCTTTGCAACTGGATATTGCATGTTTGTCTGTGTCCAGCAAAAGAAATTACTTTTCTTACTTATTACTATTTCAAAGTTATTATTAACTAAGCAATAATTATGTTTTTCTTAAGAAGGATTACACTAATGCACACTAACAATAAATAATGTCTTTTTCTACTTACATAACATATTAAAATATTAATTATGCACTATATTGTATTAAATGTTGTTCTATTTATGCTGATACATGAATCAGCTTTTGGTAACTCACGTTTACTTACACTCAGGGTTAATGCTTTGTTTGCAACTTTAATTATCCCCCAATAATTTTATTACTTAAAGCAATGTATCATCTCTAGATATTCAAAACCCAACAGTCAATGATGAAAAATTGTGAGAAATGATATCTACCAATTATACTCATATAAAACAAACGTTCAGATCTAAGTATGTTATAGTATTTAAGCTATTTTATCGAGTTCCTTCACCAATCATCGATTAATTGAAAAAGTACATTGGCTGTCTGCGTATTTGAGCCTATGTCAGGATCGAGGTACAAAAACACTGCCTGATTTTGCGTTTAATGGATTTGTTAATATGAAAAAATCATTGACAGATAGATACCTCTGTCAGTCACTCTGGATGAGTTTTGTGTTTGTTAGATTTAAAAAAATTCTTTTTGAGGCTTGCATTTAGAGATATCTCAAATTTTTAATTGAAGGAGTGATTTTGTCAATGAGATCTAATTGGTGCTAAAAAGTACTGAACAATTTTTTATCATTGTGAGGTTTACATTTGAAGGACTTGTTTAATAAGCAACCCTTAATTAGCTAATGACTCATAAAGATTTCATTATAAAAAAGAAACATCTTTACAACAGAATTAATATGACGCGATATTTACTATCCCACAAAACTGGTTTTGCTGCAGCTTTAAGACCTTATTTTAAAGGCTAATACTTTGTGTTAGTTTTACTTTACCAATTTGGACTGCAGTAGGTTCTCTCCCTATTTTCCATCGCTTGGAAAATGACAATATGACATATAGTAGTAAGATTAGTGTTGTCTTAATAGTTGGAAAATAAACAGAAATGAGTCTATTTTCCCCCCTTTTTGATAAGTATTATATAAGTACATAAATAGCAGCACAGATTTCAGTAATTACTTGTGTGGTCAGGGTAGGATTGTAGCTAAATACCATTTAAGGACCAGATATGCTCTCAACAGAGTTATCATTAATAATAAATAATTTTATTGTTAACATCAGCAAAAGTAACTAATTGGAATTTCTTAAAACCAGATCATCCACGAATGTTTTCTAACAGCAATTTTCTCAGTTTATAATCTTGTTTTACGTATTAAAAATAATGAGTTGGCCTGACTTGTCAAGAACAGGCGTACAGTTGGAGCAGCAGGGCACATAGTCCCCACCAAAGTACTTCACGGAGGAGTCCTCCATTCGATTCAAAATTTTGTCTTATGAGAAATAAATTGTACTAAATTAATTCATGTTTTAGAAATGTGCAAGTTGAAAATAACTATATGTTTAGTTGAAAATTAAAAATGCTCAAAGATATTAACATTTTCTAGCAAAAACGAGTGCCATTTTTATTTCCTAGTTTATGTTAACAACAGTGGCACTTGATCACCTAGTTTGTGTTAAACCAAAATACTGTGCAAAAAAGCCAAAGGGGTCATTCAAAAACTACGTAACGCAAAAAAGGACATTTTAACCCCCCACCCCCTATGTAACGGCATATCACGCTTTAGCTGCTAACCCCCTCTTTGTTACGTAACATTTTTTACGTGGACACCCCCCTAAAATAAGGAAAATTACAGCATTAGTGCAGGATAGATATATGGTACTAAATGGATCATTAATGACACGCTTTTAACACAACAATATACCTTTTGCCTAATATTAAACAAATAAACTAGAACAAAACAATGCAACCAAGTTCAGCAGGTCAGATCAGTAAATAAAACGCAAAAAAAGTACAAAAAAACTCAGTCTTCAGTTGCGTCAGACCAGATTGGCTCTATATCGTTAGTGTCAATTATTGGAGTACCAAAGTCATTTTCTGCCTCATCCACATTTTCTGAATTTTCAATAGCTTCAGTATCAATGTCGTCCATCGCAACTCACTCCATTTCTTGAAAGGCCATTACACACAACAGTTCCCGTTGCCGACGGGGAGCAATTCGTAATGGTCCCACTCGCTCGGTTTCATTTTGAGTAGGCCCCTCGTTTATTCTGCAAATGAACAAAATATTTATGAAGTCATTACATAAGTACTACCCTTCCAGATCCTACCTCCATGAATTTACTTTTCTTTAAGGGACAAAAAGTATAAACCACACTTGGAACACACTCGCCTTTTAATCACATCTTGCTTTACAGACGGACAGGAATAATCATATGGTATACCTTTAGGAAATTTTTTTTGCAGCTCAATCGGGTTTCAAGGTGTTTTACATCGAAATATTCTGAAACAGCGACAAGTAGGTAGCATCTTTGTCATCTTTTGCCCATTCAGTTCCGTTCAAGGTGTGAACAATGGGTATAGGTGGTGGCAAAAATCTTTGAGGGACAACTTTCAAGTATGGTGATCGAAAACTCGAGCAACAGTTTTCATCTAAACATTTTACAATTTGGAAAAAATATTGGGACTGTCGCATATAACTTGCTTTCCACTCTTCTGACTTTGTTACCATAACAGCAGGTGCTTCGTCTTTTATAAACTCCGCAACTACAGGGTTACCATCTATCACAAGGCCCGCCCAGATTTCAGCTAGCGTGCATCCGGCGAATTCAAAGTTTTTCATTTCAAGCTCTTTGTCAACCGTCACACCCTTTGCATCAAGATGGTTACCGAATTTATCATGATCCAGGATAACACCAATTAATTCTTTGCTAAGTTTAACCATCCTCCGCTCAACACGATTGAATGCACTTCGCCCGGGAGCATTTGTTGCTACAAAAAGCGCATCCACGTCATTTTCAGCAAAATACTCAATTGAACAGTTTATAGTATTTTCATACCTTGGATTTTCATCAGGACCGCCATCAACTGTAACGACCATTACCTTTTTCTCTTCGTTATTTTCAGTTTGAAAACTCGATGCGAATTCGGGTAAAGAGCGTACCCGTTTCATATCTTGAAGATGAGCGAATGCAGATGATCCTGAATGCTTTGCACTTCTAATACCTATGTATATAGCGCCTAAATAGGTGACTGCATCATTCTTTAGATCTTTGCTTCTGACAACCTTCATATCGCCAATGACCGAAGGTATCAGCTTATGTTTAGGAGCTACAACAAAATCATGATCAGGTAACATGACTTGGTACTCCATGTGTATGACTATGGGTGCTTGCTTGTTTGCAGCAGTTAGTCCAATAGGGACTTTTGCTTTATCATCCTGTGAATGAAATGTCACCTCTGCAGGACCCAAAATTGCAGCTAGCTCTTCTAGTGATCTGATTGTCGCCTGAGGAAATTTCTTCGATGGATGCAAAGCATGCTTTGAATTTTGAGCTTTGTAAAGTTTAACAGGCGCAGTATTTACCTGCCTTCTTGCTTCAATTGTTCTATTGTTTTGGGGCAACAAATGAAGATACACAGAAGAGCGTTTCAACTCGAACCCTTCGCGATTCAACGCTTCTGTTAACTGATCTAGTGTCTTGACTCTTCGAATCACTTCGTTACGACGTCGGTCATGGGCTGCGGAGCCTGAGACAGCTATACGACTGATAACTTTGATCAATTCCGACTTATCACACTTCTCCGGTCGACCCAAATCAGAAGTAGCCTTGCCCACCAGCTTTTCACGCGTTGTTTCATCCAAGTTTCCAGTTTACGTTTCCTGTTATCGCGTAGCTTTTTCTGTCGAGATGCGTTTTGAATAGTTTTTTTCAACTCTTCCTTTAGATGTTCCCGTGCTGCTTTCCTAGTTGAAATTTCTTTACGGTCACTTTCAGAGTCTTGTCCTAAGTCTCGTTTTCGATAAAGTGACACTAATATCCCATTTTCAATATCAATTATTTTGGTTAATTCGTCCTGTTTTGGAGTTAGTCTGGGCTTAGGAGCTGGATCATTTGGCACGGTGAGTTGTTGTGACGAGGGAAGTGCATCAGTCGAAGCAGTGATTTCTTGTGACGGAGGAGGAGGAGAAGAGACTTCGGCAACAATTTCAACATCAGACGATGCCGTTGATATATTTCCTGAAATCAAAGTTAACTTTGATTATTAGTAATTTGCCAAAGTAAGTTATAAGTATTAAAATTAAGAACAAACGGTTTTTTTATAAAAAGTAAAAGCTACACGCCGATTGATTATGCTTTTACTTATTTATAAAATTTAACTTTCGAGGAAAAAATACCAGGGCAATAAGTAGTATATTCAGAACTTTCAGGAATATACTGATGGCGTTATAATAAATGTTTGTCTTGCAAACCAGGCCTTTTTGAACGCGGCAACAGCACAATGAATAATACAGATGAGTGAGAAAATACCGTAGAGAGAAAAAGTTATTTAGCAGTTTAGTGAACAAATATATTTTCATTCGTAAAAAAAAAATAATAAATAACGAGAAGCTCACTCGTTTAAACATATGTTAAATAGCTTACCTTTCTTTGCTGAGGATGGCTTAGTAAAAAAATTCATGATTGAGCCTCTACCTGGCTTCTTTGCATTTACTTTCCACTGTGATATGAGTTTTTGTGCTTCAGATTTTATTGAAACATTGTCTTTTCCTTTCTTTATTTCGCGCCATAGATTTGAACATTCTATCTGTGCTTGTTTCCCATTAACACAGACGTGAGTTTGCTTAAATGCTGTCAAAAATTTGTCAAATAAATCTTCCATATCAATTTTTTTATCAGTCATGCTTGTTTCTCTGCGACAAGCAGCGTTGTCAAAGAATTTATTAAACTTTATACTAAACACGCGAGATGATTTTACTTAAAGTAAAATGTTTTCGAAATTCGAAACAAACACATCACAAATAAACATGCAATGCAATGATCTCATTGAAACATTCCATTTACATTCGAAAGTTGTGATAACAAAAGAAAATTACGTAACGTAAAGAATTTTATTCAAAACAACAGATATAATCAGCGTTATGAGAGTTCGCACCAGTTTCTCTTCTTTTCTATTCAATTTAGAGTGATTTCTCGTAGATGTTATTACAATATAATGTAATGATTCACCATGTCTATCAATATTATACAAATAAATGTTAAAAACCGTGCTTTTTAAATTTTTTTGATGTTATGTAATGTAGTCAGCTTGACACCCCCCTACCCCTCGAAATTTTCGTAACGGTTAGTCACGAAAAAGACAGACACCCCCCTTACCGTTACGTACTTTTTGAATCATCCCAAAGCAAGTTCGTTTGGTTTATGTTATGGTTTGATTTTAGTACCTATGACTTTGATGAGGATTCACTCTTTCCACTAAGTTATTTACACCATGTTCTTCACTCGATCATTTTTCCAACGTAATGTTCCAAATTTTATTTCTACTGTTTTCCTTGCCCTCTTGTTTAGTGGGACAAGATATTTCTGCTTTGAAAGGAAAATCATTATCCTGTGAGGCAGTCTGCCCAATATCCGGAGATTTAAATCATATATCTAAGAATCTGCGCCTGAGAAAAACGATGACGTATTAAAATTAAAGATTCAGTTGCAAAAATGGTCTTTTAAACAATATAGTAAAAATAGCTCAGTTGGTAGAGAAGTGGTCATGAAATCCATGGCTACTCGTTCAAATGCAGCTTGATTCAACTTATTTTATGCTTATTTTTCTTTAAATGATTATTCTGTCTTGGCAACAGCAAGAAACAGAAAAAAGTTGAAACCACAGTCACCTACACCCTTAGTGAACGCAATACCTGAAGAAGAAGAAATTATCATGGAGTTCAGAAATCTAAGTTTTTTTAAAACTGGAAAACAAATTAAGGTATACGTTATAATCATACAATACACTAGAGATTGTTATTTTCGACCAAGCTCTAGTATATCTTCTACTCTATACTAACATATCAGAAAAAAACCACATGCTAATAGCAGTGTCTAAGGAGACATAATGGCATTAAGTCAAAAATGCTCAAAGTTAATATATCAAAAATTTACCAAAATCAGATTTTGACAAAAAATTAGGTAAGGTCTGTAAATATACAAAAAAGTGAAAATACAAATTGTTCTAAACTTTATTCGAACTAAAGCCCTACAAATCTATTGTACCAACTGAGCTATCGAAGCTTAGTTATTTAAGGCATTATTATGGTATCTTGTTCTTTCTAAATTTGAAATTAACGTCCCACTCTAAATATATTCGCCTTTACTTTACCCCGTTGTCATTATTGTCTTCCGTTATAATTCTTTTATTTGTTTAATACTTCTTATTACTTTTTTCAGCTTTATTCAAAAGGAAATACCACAGTATTTCCTGCTGCCATTCGGTAACCTGGGGTTACCTGGAGATTTGGAGATGGAACTTTCCTTTTTAACAGAACAGCCCAATATTTGTTTTTAGTTGCATAGCGAAAGGTGACAGTCATGAATTTAAATCATTAATGAATTCAAATTACAAAGAGTTTTTTATATTCAGAAAAAGTGTTATTAATTAAAAATTAAAAACAATTAAAAATGAACTTCTCCCAAGGGGAAAAAGGAGCTTGATTAATCTTTTAATTGTTCGCTTCCTTTCTTTGGAAGGAAAGGAGAAACGTGATATTTGTCGGTTAATATGAAATATAATTAGAAAATAAAGTCTCTGCTTATCTGAAATTAAAAGAAACTAAAAAATGCCAGTAACAAAGGTCTACGCCATGCTTGTGTTGATTTGTGTTGGGTGAACTATTCTCATCTGAGTCCAGTGCAATCGCTAATGGTATGATATTGTCTGTCATGTCCAGTGTCTAATGCTCTATGTATAACATTTTGAAATCTAGTTGAACGTAAAGACTTACATTAATGACATAGTAAACAAGATCATAAGACGATTTCTTTTTGTACACTAACCGCTTAAAAAATAGGGGTATCACTGATAGTTTCAGACATAGGGTAGGACTTCGGAAGTACAAAAAAAAGCACTGATTAATTAAACAAGCACATGCCCAGACATTTAAGTGAACTATCGAAGCAATTATCAGGATCCCTAATTAAAAGAAACAGCATGATACAAGGCAGTTGGCTATACTTCGTAGAGAAACAGAACTTTAGAAATAATTCAGTTACCCAAAGATGAAAAAAATGCTCTTGGTGCGTAACCCAATGCTAATCATTAATGTTATAAATGTTATTGTATCATAGCATACTCTTGCTTGTGTGGAAAGCCTAGCTTTAAACGCCTTGGCTACTGTTATAACACTGGTAGTCTTAAGGTAACAATGTATTTAAAAACAGAATTCAGTACAATATTAGATAAAGTAAGAGAAAACTAAATTGTGATAGTATGAGAAAAGTGTTCCAGAATTTTAATTCATGCACTAAAGTTTGTCTTATAAAGACTGAATAAGTTTTAGTTGCCAACGATGTAGCAGGTTGGTTTAGGAAAAGTTTAAAAGGCAGCAATACTTTATGAAAAATATTTATTTCTTGAATAAAACAACAACTACTTGTTGTCCCAAAAGTTTTAATATTAATATCAAAATGTATTAAAAATGGTCTTTTTCATTAGATTTAGTTTAATAAATTCTTGAGAATAATTTCATCATTGGTGCAGGTGAAGTTTTATCACAAGAATAATCGTCGCAATGGATAAAAGTTTGTGCGTAAATTACAAAAATCAATATCTTTGTGCATGGCAACTTAATAATAATCATTTAATGAGGATAAATTAGAGGTTAAAATGTTGATACCACTATAAAATAAACATACATTAAAAGTCTAAACTTTACTTTGCATCAAGTTAATAGAAGTAAACGTTTTTATTATCAAAATGAAATGCTTCTTTTAAAATGAAAACATAGTGCAATTTGATATTGCCTTCTTGCCTCGATAACATTTTCATATTTGTCCACTATCTATCTGTCTATCCATCCATCCATCCATGCATCCATATATCCAACCATCAATCGATCAATCAATCAATGAATCAATCAATACATCCATCTATCCATCTATCCATCCATTTATCTATCTATCTATCTATCTATCTATCTATCTATCTATCTATCTATCTATCTATCTATCTATCTATCTATCTATCTATCTATCTATCTATCACAAATGTCCTACTATTTTGCCCTGTCAGCTTACTTGTCCTTTCTATTTTATGAGCTAGGGCAAATATATTCAAAAAGGGAGAAAAAGTTTAAAATATTATCAATTGATGTTGATAGAAGATATTTATTTCAACATGTTTCTTTAAAATTTGGTTTTTGCTACAAAGGTAATATTAGAAAATAAATATATATGCAGAATTCAAATCTAAATTACAGAGCTTTTATTAAAGTTGCTGGAAAAGTCAATAAAATATTATATTTTATAAAATATCGCAATACAATCTTCCAATAATCTTGCAACAAAAACGAATCTTAGTTGGAAGTACAAAATGTAAGAAAAGGAAGCTTGGATTTAATTTCTTATTAAGCTTACCTCCCTGAACCAAGCTCTCTTATAAACTAAGGTTTGATTTCCCTTTGCATTACACAATATTTAGTTTCTATTTAGTCCTTTTTGTCCATCAGTTAATTGTCACTTATCAAGATCGCAAATTGGAATATAAAGAGATTTTACATCGACTATCTTTGCAATGGTGATAACTGAAATCTTAAAAGTACCCTGCAATATCATATTAAGAGTAATACGTATCAAGTAACTCAATGCAGAAGAAGAGACCGTCAAAGAAACCAAACGCTCAGTAAAGGTACTTACTTCTCTTTAAGGTTTTTTCTCCTTTACTCTATATTGGTAGAAGCTGATATTGAAGAGAAGAAGAGATTTCATTTTGTACAATACTGCGGATTGAATTACAGGAAAAATCTTCGATGACAGTTTCTTAGACTCACCACCCGTTGTTAAGAGGATTAGTGAGAAGTGCTGTCAGTCAACAAAGTCATTTACATGTATCAAGCAATTTTGAAAAGACTGACATCTGCAAATCCCCGAAGTAAATTCAAAATAGCACCGTAACTGAATTATTGATCAAGTAAATTTTTTACTCCAACATTAAAATCAAAAGGAAATATTCTCAGATCAAATAAAAGATATAGAATGGAGTAGTTCATTAACAACATATATCAAATTTATTTTGTGTTTACTTTTCATGACAAGACGCTGGCAAAGTAACTTTAAAGAGATCGGTTTTTTTACTTGATTTTCAAAAGTAGCTACTATGCAAAGGAGAATTTGAGATTTTATGACTTGTGTAAATTGGCAAGCAACTATTCAGAAAGTAGGATATACACCATTAGCTTTCATTATTCACCAATAATTTTATTATTTAAAGCAATGTATTATCTCTAGATATTTAAAACGCAACAGTTAAGGATGAAAAATCTGAGAACATTTCTACAGCTATTTTATAGTTTTGAAAATTGATATCACAGTAACTTGAACGATTTACAAATGATACGATAGATATACTAAAGTTTTAGAAGTTGATGCGACTGTAAGTTGATAACTTTACAAGTTGATATAGCACATATTTAAAAGCTTTGCGACTTAATATGGTAGGTCTTTAAAAGCTTTACAAATCGATTTAGTAGTCATTGGATAGCTTTACAAGTTAATATCTCATGCATCTATATTAAAATATCAAAAATTCACCGACAGTCACTTAAAAGAATTACAAGTTGCTATTTAAAAATTAGAAAATTTAATTCGGTGATCAGTTCAATATTTTAAAGGTAAGAAAGAAGTTGTTTATTACAAAGAAATGCAGGCTGCAGATATCGCAGTGATTAGTGTTCTGGCACTCAGTGCCCGAGATTCCAGGTTCAAATCTGGATTCCGATCTTCCCGATAGTAGGTTTTCGAATTGTCACCAAAAACTGTCCCTCTGTTTAGACAGAAAAAAAATCTGCCCAAAGCCGGGAAGTTAAGGCGCCGCCTGCATCATGCCATAATATATGGGGTACAGACCCATATCACCATGGCAGTACAGACTTGAGCCTTTTGTTCCATGTGAGAACTATGGCTTGAACTTTACCTTTTGCTTTTACTTTTTGAAAAAACGGTTAAAACGATTATTTGAGAGTATGGAAGTTGACAATACCATTTTGTTAAAGTTTCAAAAGTTGGTGCAGTGGTTTTTTAAAAATATCCAAACTTAAGAGTGCTTTTTCTAAAGGTGACCATAAAGAGATTTGTCAATGAGGGGCTTAAAAAACTGATATAGCATTGCTTTAATAAAAGTGACGTTTTTAATAAGCTGTCCTGAAAGTTGATTGGAAGGTTATTCAAATGTTTTGAAATTGCTTACTTAAAGATGGAAAACTTGATACGATGCTTATTGAAAAAAATCAAAAGTTATTGGAGTGGAATTTGAAATATTTATCAATTGTACTTGAATATCAGTGTATGGAAGCTACAATTAACTGTATTCTTTTTCAACATTAGTAACTTGTAACAGCAATAGGCAAAAAGAGTGAGTGTCCAGCACTTAACCAGACAGACACATACCATTTGCTTACTTCTTTACAAACATGAACAAGAAAGGAGATGATGAGAGGACATTTATAATTGATTAATTAGGTACCAATCAGGAATCCAGAAGAAGACATTTTTCCTTTCACGGACCTAATTTATACCTTTTCAACCTTCAATTGAGGTCATTTAGCACTTGACTATATACATACAATGGCACCCAAGCACATAGTTACTGTTGATCCAGCCCAGATATGAATACTGAATATCATAATTTTTTCAGAGTTGCAAAATATTGATATGACATATGTCAAAGTGTTTTGCTAGTCAAAACTTGCATATTTAGAGGTATAAAGGATTGATAACAAGTTGACTGAAGAAGTAAAAACAATAATATAGATGTTTGTTTCCTTTATCAATTAAAACTAAGTTCTTGAAAGAATACAGAGAAAGTAAAGAGATAGACAGAAGGAAAAAATTTCTAATTACATCCTGATACACTGGACAAATAGGAAAATGAAAGGATGCAGACAATAACAAGGATACATAAAATATATACAAAAATATTTTTCAAATATTTACATCTTGATACCTTCACTTAGTCTTTTATCAAGCCGTGACGAGAATGAATCAGCAGTACAATCCTGGTATGGGAGGTACTGCTTCAGATATTGCATATAAAGTCAGAAATCTGGTCAGTTGTTGACAATTAATGTGCTCTTGAGAATAAGGTAATGATAATTGTACACTCAAGAGACAGTCGCACACTCGTATAGCGGGACATGAAAGCTAGTTAAAATAACCATTAAAATAATAACTTACAACGTTCTAAGACACACAAAGACCACAAAAGCCATTACGTTCCCATACTAAATTATCAAAAGCAAATAATTTGCTTGAATTTTTTCAACGATTTTCTCAAAACAAGCCTGTATGTCCACGGCAAAGTTAAGAGGTACAGAGAGTAGGGTTTAATTAAAATGGCCAGATTAAATGGAAGACATAGCTACAACATAACGTTTACTGTTATCGTCTCTTAAACGTTTATTAATATGAGTGCACGGCTTTGTAGCCTCAAAATTTTTATGTCTGAAAATCGTAGAAACGACAAAATTCTTTAATCAAGACACGCACCTATATGTCAATAACAGGGTATTTATCAAAGTGACATGGTTAATCTTGAAATGAAAGCTAAATATATGGATGGATATTTATTACAGAAAATTGTGTAATATTTACAACGACATTTCCATTGGAATACGATTTGCATTTGATGATAATATTTTCCAACACATTTTCAGTCTCCGTTTATATTTCTACTTTTATTACTTTCCGGGATAGTTTTCCTTTAAAAATTCTTTGCAATTGTTTCAACTACCTTAGCTAATATCCTTTTTCTTTTCATTAACATTACACATTTTGAAATCTTTCCTGACATTGTAAGTTGTATTCTTGTGAGTTGAGTCTCACTCTCCTGTCTCCTCAGGGCTGCTACTCAGTTCAATTAATAAAAAGAACTACAATGTAAGGCATAGGTACTAGTTTCAGCCCACTTTTGGACATTCTATTTTTCAGTTGCTTTCCTTAATGTTTCCAATTGTCCTCCATTGATTTGCAGAACGATAAGTAATTGTTTCTTTCTTCTCTCGTTCAGGTGATGGTAAAGTGTTCTTTCAGTTTTACCAACATAGCATTTTGCACTCCAAGTGCATTCAAATTTGTAGACGGTAAAAGATTTGTAGAGTAACGGTGTCTTTTCTTTATTGCGCGACTGGAAATTGAGTTTTGTGATGTTGTTTACAAGCTTTGGGAAGTTTTGCTTTTTAAGAGGACACATGTTAAGAGCAATGCAAGTAGCATTAAAATGTTTTATCCTATATAAATAATAATAATAATAACAATAATAATAATAATTCGTCCTGGGTATGACGATAAACTGCACCCGGTTGTGGAGTTTCGATGTGGGCGAATGAGGTTACCCTTTGCCACAACTACCTCCAGGTCACCATTGGGCAAGGTGTAGTACCTGTTAGCCCACTCCGAAACCTTGAAATACCGGGTTGACGTCCGGCGGAGTTAAGTTTGTCTCACGGGCAGGGGAAGCGCTCTTGAGCCTTGGTTGGCAATCGTCTAGAGATGGTGTCTCGATAAAAATACCGGTAGTTGTGTAACCTAAAAATCACTAAACTTCTTATGAATGAAATGTCCAATCAAAGTATTGAGAATAACGGCGTGAATGGGACTGGAACTCAAGGTGAAGGGCCCACGCCCGGCAGGTGTTTCTCGGCACAGCAGCGAGAACCCGGTCGTCATCCTTCTACTGCTAGAAAGAAACGGAGTAAAGAAATCAACAAAGTCATTATGGAGTGCTTCTATAGAAGTAATCCATTTGATGAGAACGGTAAACCTATTAGAGGGTACAGACAACGCATGTTTAAAGAATGGAGGAAAAGAGGAATGTTTGAAACAACGGAGCAGCGAATATGTGACCAAGCAAGAACAATTAGGAAAAATGGAT
>RDPX01000033.1:2067031-2113750 GCA_003991215.1 Morbakka virulenta
AGATATTGCTGTGCCAGGAGATTCAAGAGTAGCAGAAAAAGAACTTGAAAAGATTGAAAAGTACCAAATGTTGAGAGAAGAAATAGGTCATGTATGGCAAATGAATAAAGTTACGGTGATACCTGTAGTAATTGGAGCATTGGGAGTCATTTCAAACAAGTTTGAAAGATACATGGAGAAAATGGGTGTGAAGATTGAGATGGCAATTATTCAGAAAACGGCACTGCTTGAAACAGGGAGGATACTGCGAAAAGTCTTGTCTCTTTAGAGAAACAGGAGAAGGAACTTTGAGACCCCTGGTAACTTGTTGTTACCCGCTCTCAAAGATAAAAGAACAAAAGAACTTTCCAGACAAACATGTCTGAGATTTACATTAAAAATAATAATAATAATAATAACAACAACAATAATAATAATCATAATAATAACAATAATAATAACTCCTTTTTATTCCCCCTGAATTTTTTTCTCATTTTAATTCCTTGTCTTTATGGGTCCTAGTGTTTACAAAAGCTAGTGTTTGGGTATTATGCCTAAATTAATTACTCTACATTAGTTCAGGATTGATATTTCAATTTCCCTCAAAGGAAAGTTTCTCCTTTGTTACTGAACCAGATAATTTGATGGAATTTCTCTTATTTGATGTCACTGTCTCTTGTACCAAGTCGCAGACCATGTTACACAGTATACTGCTGTTTAAGAAAATGAAGAAAAGCTCTGTTGTTAAATAAATATAATTTGCTGACTAGACAATCAATTTGACAGCACTGTAAATTTTAAAACATCAATTTTGAATCGTCCTGTGGTGGAAAATAATTCGAGAGACAATTTAAGAAACTTCAATTGAATTTATGATTAATGGTGAGAAGCATGAGAGAAATATGAAATGAGTTTCTCACAGTTATTTTGGAATGTCAAAATAATTGATTGATCTGAACTAAATTTCGTAAAAGATCTTTCATATTTTTACCATACCTTATCTCATGTTGTTTTCCTTTGAATGTTACCTAAGGATAGTTCATTACTAATACGCAATTGTCTTTTTTTGTATGACAAAATCATTATGAAAGATGATGAATGTTTTATCTATTTTGGGTTAATTGCTCGTCTTTCCTTTTAAAAATCAAAGTTTACACTTTCCAGTAAATACCCCGACTAGTTTCTATTTCTGAAAAAGCATGTCCCCCTTTTATCGCATTCTGTTTTGTCCTTTCTCTTCCAGGCCTCCAATGATTGGTGTTTGAATATGGAAACATTATTCTTACTCTGAGAAAGAGGAGCCGTGGCGTAATGGTTAGTGCAACTGCACCGTGAGAAAGAATTCCGGGTTCGATTCCCCAAGCGAGCGACTTTAGAACTTCACAAAAGAAAAAGCCATTGGTTTCCACAGGAAGAAATCTAAGTCCCCGTGAACGGCACCGTCTCACCTATTTGGGAAAAAATGACGTTGAAACAACAACAACAACAAATATTCTTATTCTAAGAAAACCTTTAACATGACCAACTATAGTATGTAGGCAAACAAACTGTTTTGTTATACATAAAAAATTGAGAGTTACTAACTCATTTGGTATTTAAACTTCCATGTTTTTGAATATAGTTTAAACATAAACAACAGGCTCAGACAATTGGCTTATGAATATTTCATGAATCATTTTTCACCTACATCGTGCAAAGTTTAGCGTATTGTTTACAAGATAGATTTCAAATAAAATAGTATAACTTCTTGAATCTTAAACAGGAATCAAGTAAACTGTTTAACTAGAATTAAAAGTTTTCTAAATTCCTTGAGGTCATTGTAAAGACACAGACTTGTCATTAACTACGTATGATCAATACATTTTGCAAAAACTAACCTTAAAACATTTCATATTGTAACAAACCCAGCTAAATTAACGTCACGTGAACCAAAACCAAAACCAAAACAAATACTAAAAGACATTTTTGTCACAGTTTTGTCGTTTATTCTCTCAGGAATAGCCTCTCATTTTTTATTGACAAATGGTGCCATACGTCTTTTTCTTATGTCAATTACCCCTTTACTTCCTTAAAAATTAACTTTCTTAAAAATTAACGATTCTCAGGTATTATTGTTTAAGAAAGAGTTTAGCACCTCATCTGTAGTATTTGTTCATTCCTCATTTCTACTGTTGGTCACTTTTTTAATCTATCTTGGTGCCTCAACCTTACCGACAAGAGCTACAGATATACGTAAGTCATCGATCCAGTACCTGTTTCTTTTAGAAGTGACAAGTTTTATACAACTTTTTTCTTCATCACAAAGCCTTTTTCTCATTAACTGTCAATTACCAACAAATTTGACTAATTGGACAAGAGAATACAAAAAGTATTTTTATTGACATTTCATTTTGTTTTTAACCTTGATATTCAATGTATTAATTGAGATATAAGAATCCATATTGATATTAATTGAATATGTTGCCCCATTATATGATAACGATAAGAATTGCAATGGAAATATTTGGATAAAATACCAATGGTATAACTCTTCTATTTGAACTATCAGCATCTGTTCTTTTATCATCATCATCATCAATCGGGCGCACCCGAATTCATGATCAGCATTCTTCACGAGTCTCTGTTCTTCATCGTTTTTTGGGGATCGGGTATTGGAAGACCTGTGTCTTTACCAGATCATTTTTTGGAACCATTTAGTCCGCTGTTCTTCCCCCAATCTTTTGACATGACATCTCAATCACGGATACAAGGCTAAGCCTTTTAAAGAACATTTTACATCATATTTGAAAAAGAGATCTCTGAGAAATTCAAGGTACTTGTTTTGATACAAATCCAACGAGATAGCACAAAGGAGAACTAACAAAGGTGTGAAAAAGTTAAATAATGTAAAAAGTGAGGCTTTTCATTTCCTTTTTTTCGTACTTTAAAGCAATGGTTTTCAAAAATCAAAACAATTTTTGAGATAATAATTAGGAAGTAGATATATAAAAATGTCCAAAGTTCCAATTATTTTTTAGTAATAATAACTTGTCTAAAAGACAATTAAAACTACCTTGATAAGTTACTGAACAAAGCCTTTTTCAGTAAAAACACAAAAAGTAAAAAGCCTACTGATTTTTAAATAAAACTAATAGTAAGATCTTTGGAAAAAGTAAGGAAATTTTCCAGCTAAAAATGGTGAAACAAGATGATAGAAGGAAAATGAAAGTTAGGAATTTATTCAAGGAAGAAAATACTGTGTAAAATAATTTAAGATATAGTTTATACAAAAAAAAGACTTATTAAAGAGGGCTAAAATTGTAGAATATTAATATTACATTCTATATAACATATTTTGTAACAAGACGAGAAAAAACACAAGTCCAGTTTTCAGAACACTAGGAGGTTTTATATTTAAACGAGTACTCTATTTATCCTTACGAAATAGGAATTATATCTCTGAAGAAGACAGCTTATTTTTTTGTATAAATATACTGAATTGTGATAAAGATCCAATCGTGAGAGAAAAGCAACTGGATAGGAAAGGTTACTGGATCAAGATCCTACATGTAATTATGCATGAAGCTTTAATGAAAATCAAAATTAGAAAAATAAAAGGAAGTCCTAATCATCGGTTATTATTACCTTCCTCTTTCTGAGACCAGAGTTCGTATAATTAAATCTTGAAAAAATCGTTCTGATCGTAAATATCTATTTCACATAATAATTATTAGTCAAAACACCCCGATGTTTGTATAAACTTTAAACATCGCAATTAAAATTACATTTATTTCTGTATAGTCGAGTGGCTGAAAATTAGCTTTTAACCTAATTGTTCGTAATTGGAATTGCAGTATTAGTAATAATTAGTTGCAATAGCAGCTGAATGGATGTGCCAATTACAAAATCTTCCAGTTTCAAAAAAAGCAATTTAGTCAGACAGAGTAGAAAACTCACAGTTGGTGTCAGGCTACTACCAAACCCTGTACTAAATATGGACTATGATATATTTTGATATTACTTCTGTGGCAAACAGGTGGGTCATGTGAACATCTTAGCAAAGATATAGACCTACATTTGACAAATAAGATTTAATCAGGCAACAAAAAAAGCAGAAATATTATGTCATGGTATTTTGCAACTTGAGATAAATAATGGCTACGTTATTTTCCAGCTTGACCGTTGGATATTTTCAGCAGCACTTTTTTTACAGAGATGAGTTACTTCATATTGCCATGATCTGTAAGCTTTAAATACTTAAAACTCTGAAACCAACCAAATTTACTCCCACAAGATGCCAAACTGACTTATGACATGTGATTGTAATAAAAGTAGCAGGTAAAATAGGTCACGATAAAGACATTTAAAAAAAAACAAACGACAGTAATATTATAAGATAATAAATAGAGATAAATACCATTTTAATCACAATTTGTATTTAAGAGAATCTTGACCATCAAACCGATTTTGATAGGCTAATAAAATGCTATGAAAATGCCAATAGAAAAACCGACAGTAAACGTTGCTTTTTTTTATAAAGTATTTTCTGCAGCAAGAGTTCTGCAAGGTATAGAAAAATCGGTGTTGCTGTCACAACCATACCATCGGAATAAGAGGACAAGAGTAGCCAACATTTGAGAGAAAATTGAACTAGGTAAATGCTATATCTGCAGACATCTGAATCAAACCAATGCCTCCTTGTAATTTACTAGTTGTCAAAATTGTTTAAGGGGTTTCAATACTGGTTCTGTGACAGTCAACGTCCTTTTTTCACTTGTTGGCAAAGTTTTTGCTGTCTTTATTTTAGGTTGAAAGTTAGTAATGTCGTATTCCTGCAAAATATTGCTATCCCTTTTTGGTATTGACATTAATACGTTATAAAGCAATACTGTCTTTTATTTGTATGAATACAATAATATTGCAGATTTGATAAAGCAACTTTATAAGCGTACACACGATTAAGAATAGACGTTCTTGCCTCTCTGACAATCGTACGATAATGGAATTGTAAAGTTAATCCTTCACCAAAATCTATCCACCTTTATTAAATCTGAAGATAGATCATCAAGGAAAATGAACTATTTTTTTGATTAAGATTTTGTTATTTGAACAACATTTGAACATAAACATTTATGAGAAAAATGATTTTATTTATTGTTAGAATACCCAATAAACCCAGTAACAATTATTTAACGTCTTCTGTTACATCAACTGATTCACTCCCTCCATCATCTACTGGGAATTTACTCAAAAGGAGCCTGATAATCTGTATATTAACTCTATTACAAAATTAATAAATAGAAAACATATTTTGTCGAGCAACTACGTCCCAAATCATACACATACTGTGTGCTAATGACGTAAATATACAGCTACTTACAATATAAAAAAAGTAACTATTCAGCAGTCGTTTTCATGCTTGTAATGTTCCTAAGTAGTTTGTTTCAGCAATTGCTTCTTCAAACGAAGTAGAACCGACGATTTTCTAACTTGATACGCCAGGCCAAATAACTACTGGTTAATTTAGTTCACTTTGAATGTTTAATGAAGGATCTTCTGAAGCTCAGTGAGTCCAACTGTGCCTGACTGCTCTTCCAAATAGCTTGAATTGTGCTTTTTGAGACCACACTATCTTATTGAATAGAGCAAGTCTAAATCGGATTAATGATGATTTCGCAGAACTCTAAACAGCGATCTTGACCATATCTTTATTTCAATTATATATATATATATATATATATATATATGTATATATATATATATGATTTGAAGCTTTTAAAAGCACGGTACTAAAGGATGAATCAAACAATGGATTTTACAATCATGAAGGGTGCTCTTCCTAAATAAAAGGTTACAAGAAGTACCTTTGCTGAATAAAAACCGAAGATAACTCGATTTTGACAAGACGAGCCTTATTTCTAATCACAGTAGGTCTTTTTTCAACTTTTTTAATTGTTAACTTTATAATGGACAGATAACTTATTAAAATTTCAACATCATCTAACCAAAATCTGACACAGATTATCACAATTGCGGAGAGCACTACTCTTTTCAAAACGGTTATTTTTTTATATAAATGTATTTCTATGTACACTAAAATCCCATTTTAAGCAAAAAACCCAAACAATTTAGAACCTTATTAAGGGGACCATGTTTCTTGAAAAGACACTAAACCGTATAGCCAATTAGAATTAAAATATTAATTTTAATAATAATAAACTTTAAAACGTAGTATAATAGGAATTATCCTATGTGAATGTCAAGCTCTTGAATAATGTATAGTAAAGTTCTATTTCTAATTGCCCCTTCAGCTTTTTTACAGTACATTAAATGGACTTTGATACCTTAATTTCTACGTAGCAACTTAAGTTGTGCCTTGAGACAGTTAAAAAGGAAATTTTATAAAGAGGACCCAAGAAAATATGTTCCCGTTTTTATTAGACTGTCGATTTAAGTACAGTTATTCTTTTGTATTATTATGATTTAATCAATTTTGTTTCAAAGCATCAATGACAATTGTTTCACTTTGTTTTGCCTGAGCTTCATCTGGTTGAAAGCTAATGCAATGTCCTGTGGGTTTTTAAAGTCATCAATACCAGCCTAATGTTCATATCCTACATTTTTTTGATATTAAAGGTAATGACGTAAAGTGAATATTACAGAATCACAGCGCTTCAATTACTTTGATGGTCGCTCAGTAGATGCACTGTTGCTAAGAACATGTCTCAATTCTCTGTTGTCACGAAGGCGTACAAAATGTTAGAAATTCAGAGGTGATGTTTCATATCATTTTATGTAATTATTTCACATCGACAATAATTCTGTGTCATAGCATTACTGATGATAGTTTGATTTCGTACTCTGTTTAAATCATGCAATATGTCTTGGATTGTATTTATTGTCAGCTGATTCGCAATGCTTTGCTTTAGAATTATCTTGTTTAGGAACAGAATGAGTTTTGCCTTATTGGATGGTATTTGGCTGCATGTTTTTCATTTCTGCACGCATTGATTGTCATAAGATGGTTCCATTTGTCAATTTGCCAATGTATGTAGATATTAGATGGCAGACAACAGCTTTGACGAAGTTGGTTGATTAGAAGGTAAGAGTGTCCGGACCTTTCGCATTGTGATAATTTTTTCTCTTTCTTTTACGACTGGATTGATAACTTTTTATTTAAGTATTTTAATCCATAAGGAGTATACAAGTCATAAAAGCACTAAGTGTATAAAACTGTGAAAGATAGGTAATAGACAGAAAAAGTAGATAAACCAAGAAATAAAATTTGACTTGAAAACATTAGACTTGAAAATTTCGAGTAATATGACAGGGAAAAGCATTCAGAAGCCAGGTAGGTTAACAATCTAGTTTTTCGAGGAAAGGTCCTATATTCATAGAAGATTTGTTACAACGAGAGGCAACAAATGTATTAGAATGAAGACTTGTATAGTTTTTGAAAGTTTATAAATTGCTGATCTCAATTCTAATTTACTATAATTATATAGCACGGTACATTAATATTAACAAAACCAATAACAAAAATAATAATTTAAGAAACATATTGAGAGCTGGACAAGGTCGGAAGGAGTTAAAAAACCTGTCTTTGTGGGACTTGTATGAAACGTGAGAAGAGTCACATCTATATGACTTGATTAAAGGTTGCTTCCTTTACTTGTTGTAACCTGCTTTGAGTTTATTAAAAAAGAAAATTTTGTACCACCTTTAAATATAGAAGAGAAAGAGAGAGAGAGAGAGAGAGAGAGAGAGAGAGAGAGAGAGAGAGAGAGAGAAAGAGAAAGAGAGTCAAATGCAAGATGTTAAAATAAGAAGAAAAGTTTTGTGCTACAAAATGTGGTAGACAAGCAAGGGAGTATGACAAAAGGGGAATCATGGAAATCACAAGACAGACTGGAGGCTAAGCTAATGCATGGGCAATATCCAAAGAAAATTAATTAAGCAAATGTGGATAAGGAAGGGATTGACACATGGTCACAAGGCGCTCGCTTAAAGATGGGAGCAGAAGGATTTATTATCGCAGTACAGGATCAGAGCCTCAGCACAAGTAACTGTCGCAATAAGATCATTAAAGACGGGACCAAGCCAAAATGCAGACTATGTCACCAATTTGATGAAAACATGGAACACATTACGTCAGTACCTCTAGCCCTAGCAAAAAGGAATACCTTGAAATAAAGGACAGAGAGAATGCGCTGAAAAATATGTAAACAATACTTATACAATTTAAATACCTTAATATAACAATTACCGCAAATCTAGATGACTCAAAGCAAAAAGGTACACAAATTGTGCAGGGAATGCAATCCTGAATGAGTCAAGAAATTTCCGATCATCTGAAGTCTTCCTTTACATCAAAGCAAAACACGTTGACGCTGTTATTTCTTCACTTTTCACATATGGCTCAGCCACATGGTCCGTGAAAACAGGGACCTAAACCACATCGATGCATTTGATCGGTACATTTGGAGAGTGCTACTTGGTGTTAAGTGGTCTGATCGCATCTCAAACGAGACACCGATGGAAATGATCAGGGGCAGACCAGTAATCGCTTCTGACCTGCTTCTGAAAAGAAAGGCTGAATGGTATTGTCATGCAATACGTCAAGGTGGTCTACCAGAGGCTGTCATCTTGGGCCAGCCGACAGAAACACAGCTTTCCGACAGATAAAGACCAAAAATGAGATGTTGCGATAACATCTCTTTGAAATAAACCAGTCTCTCCAGGAACGAAATAAACACTGCTGCCCTAGTGACAGAGAACTTGCCAAAAGCACTATCCTCATCACGAAGAAGTTAACGCCTCGCACGAGGTACACTAATGAATGAATGAACGAAGACTTTATATTTTAGTCGTAATCTTTATATTAATTAAAAGAAAATGGTTTGAAAAATGTAAATTTACACGAATTTGGCAAGATACCTAAAAAATAATGATTGTTAAGTATGGAAATCAGAGAATGTTACAGAGCAAAGTTTCTAAACGAATATTGTAACAATTAAAAATGAAATAGCTGGTTTTAGTACAAATGTTTTAAAGGCTAAATTTGTTAATGGACAAAAAAATGAACGTATCCTACATTATGGTTTATGGAAGGTTAAAAAGTATGAATGATAATTTTTTATCTCCTAGTTTACTTGGTGGAAAAGTGCAAACGGATAAGCATAAATAGTTTTTAGTGTAAAAATCCCTTTGTTCTACCTAATCAAAATAAGATTTCTTGGCTATAGTTATTTTGAATTTCCATTTATGCATTTCAGTTTGCTTAAAATTCCCGTCCTGCTTTTCGGGCTGCATTAAAATTCGCAGCATAGCTTTAGTAGACATATTCAAGAAGTAATGAAAATTAATGTTTGAGGTAAAAAATAAAAATATTAAACAAAAAAGCAGGTTACACCTTGACAATATTTTTGAAACACAAAATCCTGCAGTGTTTGAAACAAAATATTTTCATTAGTAAGAAAAGCAATTTCAACATAGCTGGTATCGCAATCTTCAAAAAATAATTTTGTTATGAAATACATATGAATATTTTCATACTCTCTTTTTAACAGAATATATTTGACATAATTCGTATCATAATAAATTGGAACTAGTGAAAATAGCAACTTGAAGCCAGGTGACACTGTGACAAATGACCTTTTACCATGAAAGTGGTTTGAGGCTGAAAAAATGCATCTTTATTTTTTATTCACTGTGATACAGTGAATAAAAAATAAAGACGTGTATGCAGTTAAATTTAACGCAAACATTGCAAGAATATTTTGGAATCCAATATAACTGTGATAGCTTGATTCATGTGGAAATGAATTCATTGTATTGAATGATAGTGAATTAAAAAAAAGAAACAAAAGCACATATTTTTTCAAAAAGACAGCTTTACGAAGAAAATACTTTGCTTGTTGTTAACGTAAAGAGCCAATTACATTCATTACAACACTCATTCCTCCAAAATGTTTATGGGGACCTTCCTTACTTCAAATTGGGGTATATTGGGAGATTTTCCCTCGGAAAATATCCCTTTAAGAATAGATCAAATGTTTCACAAAGTAGTTGTTTCCAATGGCTATATACATAGGCTATTTAAAGTATAAAAGAAGCAATTTGTAAACTTATTTTTGGTGTCACATGCTTACTCTCTTTCAGTAGACTTTGGTGGGAGAAGCATAGGTATGTTAAATTTAGGGCTGTATTCTTTATGCCTCTTGCTTTATACCAATGAGTCGTAGTTATAGTTTCAGTCACTAAAATGACTACACGTGATAATAAATATTATGTTAAAACAACCACGTAAGCCCCAATTTTTACACATTTTTCTTAACTTGGGTAACCATCCCAAATGAAATAACCAGATTCCTCACAGTATTTACTAGATTTCTCTAAATACATCTTTCGTTCATAGCGATTGGCAATTGCTCCTTTGACAATTTTGCCCTATTCACCCATTGACTTATTAAGTTGCATACTAGCCTTCCAAGGTCTCCTTTCCCATAACGTGGTTGCCAGAGTAACACCAATTCTAAACTAAACATTATCAATAGAGATTCTCTTTAAAGCTTTTAGAATAGACGTTTTGCCAAGAAATTGTAGCTGGGGTTTACCATTAACCAAAATACTGTAGTTTGTACACTTTATTCACTAACTCCTCCATTCTTATAGAGTTAGAACAAAAATGAAAGGAAAAAATAAACATCCAAAATGGACTTACCCAATTTATTAAAATAATGTGATTTCATGCTCATGCAAAATATAAGATATTGTTTCCTGCTTTTAATCTGTTGCAGAAAAAGAGAAAAAGAGAATGTATTACAAAATGACGTAGGATAAATATGTCGAAGGTTAGTACTCATATCTGTTTAAACTTATTTTAAAGAGATATGAGTATTTTTATCTTATTATTTATGGCAACAGGTCCCCTAAGAATGGCCTTCTAATAAGATTTTTACTTCGGAAAAAGAATGTTAAGAAGGCTATTTTTTGACTAGTTGCTATCATTTACACGATATTACATGGTTGTTTAGTAATTTAAAACACTTTCGTTCTTAGAACGAATTTATTATGGAACGTATAACATCATATAATGCCATTTCAAGGTTGCCTGTTAAAAATTTCTATTTACCCTCCCTTCAGTTCCTTTTAGGATATAATATTTATGACCATTCTATATTTTCAATACACGTCCTATTATAATTGTGTAGCATGTCACTAATATCTGTAAAGAATGGTGAATGAGAAACACACATAATGCAAAAAAAATCTTCACGTGATCAGGCAGTAAGGGTGAATAAAATGTAAGACAAGAGCTGTCCCACCAAACAATGTTTGGCTCTTGCAACTAAAAAACAGCCAAGAGATGTTCTAATTGACTGCCAGATCTTTATCAAGTGATAAACATCTTACACACGTACCCATCAAAATGTACATAGGCAAGGGGAGGCGAGGCGGTACTTTCATTTATTGGAATGCTTTATTTGCTTTGGAATATGGTGTCTAGATCTTGTCTAGGTAGTATTTGTGTTTGTCATCCTTGATAACGTAAGGTTCTGCGAAATAGTACACACATATATTCACAAGGGTACATATCATTTAACCAGATATAGTCTTTGATTTTTATGTCTGCCTAAATCTACATTAGGCTACAACAGCTACACTTGTGCAACAAACTAGTCAATAATTCGTCGTATTTATATTTTAATATGAAGCATCATCCTAATTAATTTTTCATTTTCTCTAGTATATTGATATTGGGCTGAGCATAAAATGTGTAAAATTCAGTATCGAGGCAATGTATTATTTATATTCATTCTATTGATACGCTAGAAGTTCGGATTGCTCATTGATAAAGATTTATTTTATTCTAGAGATTAGTCTTTTTCTCTAAAAGCTTGGAGAAATATAACATTGCGGTATAGTCTTCATCATTATTTTTAGTATCACGCTAACTTGCGGTGTTTAAGTAATTTCTACATACCATTAAAGTAAAAGATTTTAGGCATGGTAATCATGGTAATCCAAATTATATCCTCTGTCAGTAGTTTCTCTGCCCCAAAATTTTCTCTGAGTTTTAGTGACGAGGCTACAAAAATCTGTACAAATCTGCACTATTTCTATAGAGAGCTTTGCATCACGTCATTAATAGGATCATTTTATCTAGCAACTAGAACAACAAAAGCAATTTGCTTCCAAAGGATCGACAGTGTTGGCTTACATTTTAATGCGAAGTTGATCTTTAAATTGATTTATGCAGTGAAACTTGATTCCAAACACATTTTTCTTTGTGTATGTTACAGCAAAAGCATTGTTTTCTCGTACCTTTTGAGCCAAACGATAGCCACAGGTAGCCGACAAAAGAGGGATGGACTAAGAAAAACATTTTTATGTTTTTTTCAAAAATCAACTACGCTGGGCCGTGAAAAGTTTCAGCTTGAAAAAAACGTCCAGAAATAGTAGTGTGTGTTAAATCGTGTCTTAGACCGATAAAGCAAGATTATATGCGATTTTATTTACATTTAGCTCCAAGTCAGAACTGTTGAATTTTTATAGAAAAGTATTCTGTTAACGTAAAGACAAAATAAAAGATATTCGTAGAGCTTAGTATCACGCAACTCGATAGAGAAACACTGTAGCGGAAGTGATAAAAATAACTTGCACTGAAGCAGAGTGAAAAACAAGATAATGATATAACAACTGTTTTAAAAAACTCAGATAAATTTCAATGATCATTCTTCAAACAATCTTTAACTCATGGGCTTTGATGTGTGGTAATAAAGCAAATCAACAATCACCAGTCCAGATTATACTGATCAGGAGAAATTAATAAGGTCAAAGAGATGTTTGTAATGGCTTTTCTATCAAGACCATAAAATGATTTATCCTATCTTGAAAAATTTCTCTAATCAAAAAAGGTGAAAATGTATCTCGTGGGCTTAGATGGTCTAACTAACGTATCACATTTTTGAAAATTTTTGTATTTAGTCAAAACTTTTTTTTGTATCAACTGAAATCTGATGGACCTCTAACTGCTTTCAGATATTCTAACTTTACGTTTATAATCTGCCACAATCCACAGTTAATAAAATCGGGGGATTTTCTATGGACATTCACTTCGTCGCCAGTTTTCACTTCCATCAGCATACGTTAGTTGGTAACAAAGTCTTGCACTCTGGTAAAATAAAACTTTTGTAGCAGTAGTAATTACTTAGAAGAAGGAAAAAGGATGTTATTAGAAAATTCTAAAACTGAAAACAAAGCCAATTCAAAGTTATCAAGGTTAACATTAAGCAGGCTCTTATCTCCAGTTATTTTGGTTTCCGTCACTCTAATCACTGTTGGCATAATCCTTGAGTAATTACAGAACATGACTATTGAGAATGAAAGCCTTATTTAAAGATTAACATTCCAAATAAAACCATCACTTGAAAAACAAAAAAGAATTGTGAAATTTCCGATGTCATTGATTTTATTTCTCAAGTTTAAATAGTGACAAGGCTATCATAAGTCGAGAAGTACTCTCTGTAACATATGGACAATCAAAAATGCACAGTGTACTCGGATGTCTTTGTCTTGACAGAAATTGCTTAGCAACTGATATTTAGGAAGAGACAATGTTGCTGTTGTTGTTCTGTATTGGGTGAACTAAATGAAGGTGAACTATTGTCAAGACATCTTTGACTTGCTTTTGCAGTTGATGTGTGATCGGTATTATAAAAATCAATGCAATAATAATGTACGGTTAATTCTTTATTTAGAAAACACTGTGAATGGTTCCAGTATTTTTACCATTTCACTAAGCATGAGGACAATACTGACATTTGAAATGACTTTGTGGAATGTGTGATCAGCATTGAAATACAAAAAACTTTGTATTTTTCATTTTGTGCCTAAATATTCTATCCTGGCCTACCTCCTATCACCACCAGTATCAAAGCTACAATCAAGTAGCGTTAGTAAACAGATATTTAATAACCTGCTTGTAATAATCTGGTATATATTTACTTTATCCAGTCAATTGTCACTCTTTAGGGTTGCTACGTCCCTCAGTTTATTACCTGGGTCCTTTTGCTTCTAATAAGCTCTCTCTGATACTCCGATACCTAACCATATAATTGCATTTTAAGTATCACTGTTCTCTACAAAGTCACCATGCAATTTTGATATTTCAAGTCTAGTTTTGTTTCCTCTTTGATCATCAATACCCTTAATATTTCATTGCAGGACTCATGCTACTAGCCGTCCTGTATAGGTCACACTCTTCCCCCTCTGGTTTTTTTGGTCATGCATAAAAGATGGACCTACAAAGTCCAGACGAGATATCTCCAGAATCATAAAGTACTTTAAGAATCTCCCTTATTTATCAATGTCAAAATCGTCTATGCTTTTAGTTTCTTCTACAACTATTCAATCTTAATTTACTGCTCTGAAATTTTTCATTTCATTAACTGCTGGTTAAACGTTAGATTGTAATATCTTTAAAGCTATTGGATTTATTTTCATAGTCTGCATACCTTTCCTTTTGCCATGAAATAAGCCTGAAATATACTTTGTCTTTACCTTACTCCTCTTTGATCCCTTTAGTGCATAAGGCCGTCACAAAAGCCCTCCACTTTGGTCTGTCTGTAACAAATCTTTTCAGATAACCCTATGTCCATCCCTGTTAGTTCATCTCCTTTTGAACTTTCCTTCCCCATGTCTTCTTGTGTCGGCCTGTTACTTCTACCGTCTTGGGCCCACTGAAGGGCGGCTATTGGCAGAATTGTTGGTGGCATACGTAGCACATGTTTGATCCATCTCCATCGCCGCCTCCTAACGTCCTGGGTAATAGATTTAGTATGAGACCTCTTGAGGAGTTCACTATTGGAGATGGTCTTCGGCCAGACGATGTTCAGACTCCTTCTGAGGAATCTCTCCTGGAAGATCTCTATTTTTTGGCTGACAGTTTGTGTCGTATTTTATGACCCTGCACAATATAGGAATGTGCATAGCACTTAGCACATTGCTCTGGAAACGTCTGGCTAGTCCTCGCACTGATGTTCTTGGCCCTCCAGCTGTCTCGCCTTCATAATCCAATCCATGTCAAGTACAAAAAGAAAAGCAAGAGGTTGCATCCTTGCTTCACTCCTGAGCTGAATAAAGGCACTAGATAGGTCTTTGTTGCAAATCAAATGTGTCGAAAAGTCTATATACAACATCTTTACTATGTTCACCATCTTTTGAGGAATAGGATACTGGGGGAGTATCTTCCATAAGGAATCTCTGCGGATGAAAAAATGTTTTTTCTAGATAGATAAAGTTAGCATACAGCGGTCCATTCCACTCTTTCCTTTGCTCCAGGATCTGCCGTAGCGCGAAGGTGTGGTCTGAGCAAGACCTTTTGAAATGGAAGTCTACCTGTTCATGACAAATGTGATGATCCAAGGTGTCTGAAAGTCTCTTGTGTATAATCTTGCTAAAGATTTTACAGGTGAGTGACAGAAGCGTGATTTCTTGCCAGTTGTTGCAGTCGAGTCTTTAAAGTCTTCTAGCTGTTGGTAATACACCTGCATTACTGCTACATCGAAAGGTTTTGCATTTAATGTGATTCCCAAAACCACGAGTAAAGACCCATATCGGTTAATACCAGCTGGGTAACTGAATTTAGGATTTGAATTTACCATCAACAATAAAATTACTGGGACAGGAATGTGAGCAGCCATTAACTAGAAAAAGTTATCTTTCAAATGACATGTCTTATGTAAAAATGGTTTGAAAGCTTAACTATGATAAGTATCATTGTTAGTAATTAAAAGGTACTGAAGAAATATTATTGTACATAATTTTGAATGCTAGTATGCGGGTTCAGCCAAAACCTTAGGGTGTGGATACTCCTGGCCTGAACAATGCCCAGGTCGCAATTCGGCAAGACTTAGTACCAGGTCAACTAGCCCTCTCTGGGTTACAGCGTCTTCATTCTGTCGGCCCGTCCTATCTGAGTGAGGGCAGCCCTTCCTTGGGATTAAGAGCTTTAATGGAGGAGCCAAAGGCCAAGGATGGTTACTCACTGCCTTGTAACTTTAGATCTTTTGATCAAAGGCTAGGCCTATTGCCAAAATCTGTGGTTGCTGTCCGGAAGGACATCAAGGCTGTGAAACTACCTGTCAAATCCTATGAGCGAATGTCAACAAATTCAACTTTCATACTGGATCGGTCGAAGTCCGGGTTAACAACGACCGCCTTTGCCTTGGGAAACCAGAGGGAGAATGAAAACTATGCGACTGGTAATGGAAAAAGCAAAGGAGGAGGCAAGAAGGCAAGTAAGAGACGGAGAAAGAAGAAGCAGCTGAAGGATTCGAGCATCAAGATGGGGACACTGAATGTAGGAAGTCTATCATAAAGAGTGAGAGAAGTAGCAGACCTGATGGAGCGAGACACAAGCCTGCATTCGGCGTCTCCTGCTAATATGTTTCGATAGTAAACCGATTTTGTCAAACACCCAGCACGGACAAGTATTACCTGCCTTCGGATCCTCTCCATAAACTTTGAAGGATACTCAGATACAAAATTAGTAATTCTTTCTATATTACCAAAGACAACGATACGGTATGCATTCAATAAAGACACAGAGGTCTTGATGGCCGACGCCCCACATAAAGGGTAAAAAACTAGTTGCCGAAGCTAGACATATAAAACATGGTAGCGGCCTGTTTTGTAAACCAAAGATGTACATCGATGCTGTCGACACAGACAAAGCAAATGATATCAAACACGTCACTGTTGCATTCCAGGATATAACAGTGACCTCAGTGTAAAAGCTCAAATCGATTCCTTTCCACTGGCAACCCCTTTCGAAATGTGTTCGCCAGAAACATCAAGCTGCCATTGGGGACTTCAACTCTCATATTTCATCATGGGGATATAAAAATACCAATGAACATGGTTCGTTAGTTGACAATGGGCTGAAAATCACAAACTCAGCCAAATACACGATACTAAACAACCACATTCCTTCTTCAGTCGATGGAAACGATGCTGTAATCCCAACATAGGGTTTACCAGCTTACAGATTTCAACCCTATTTGAAGAGAACGTGCGTGAATCAATCCCGGCATAAACATCATTGCCCAGTAACCTTGTAATTTCACTCCCATCTCAAAGCTTAGTACACTCCCTTTCTTTGAAGGTTTAACCTGAAGAAGGTTGACTGAGAAAGTTTCGAAGAAAATATTGACAGTGTTGTAAAATATCTCCCGGCATCAACTAAGAACTACGATGCTTTTACTCAGATTATAAGCAGAGTTGCAAGACAAACCATCCCTCACAGGCACCGTTGTAAATACATCTCTGGCGTGTCTGATACCAAAACAGCCCTGCACCAACAATATGCAGCTGATTTTTAAAAATATATTTTCTCTAATGCGACCATTGAGTTAGAAAATCACGTTTTGGACGAAGTTGGGACAGAACGCCGAGCAGCCTGGCAAGAGATGGTAGAGAAAACTAACTTTACCTACAATAATAAAAAAGCCTGACAAAAAGTAAAGAAGATTGCCTTACCCCTAATATTGATTCAACCCTCAACCAAGACTCTCAACCAAGACCATTAACTAAGAGTCTACATTTGACAAAAGTCATTCAGTCACTCCTCACCAACAGACAATTTTATGTTGAGTTAGACGGCACGCGCGGTAGGTGGGGAAGTCAAAAGAATGGAGTTCCACAAGGAAGCGTTCTGGCCACTCTCCAATTCAATATATAAACTGGTGACCTTCCTGAGCCACACAGATGCCGCCGTTTCATTTACGCTGATGATCTCTGCATTGCTAACCAACAAACAAACTTCACAAAAATTGAAGAGACTCTATGCAATGGGCTAATCCAAATATCATCCTATTGTTATGCAAACCACCTGAAACCAAATCCATCAAAGACTCAGATTTTCACATTTCATTTACGAAACCGTGATACTAAGCGGGTCCTTAACGTAACCTGGAATGAAACACAGTTATAAGATTAGTTTGAGCCAGTATATCTTGTAGTAAAGTTGGAAAGTCCGCTGACATTCAAAAGCACATACTAAACCTGAAGGCCAAAATAGCTACCGGTAATAACATCCTACGTAAACTTGATACGTCCAGGTGGGGGTGCCGATCTCCAAACTCTTAAAAGCACTCCGATCTCCCTACCCTTCTCAGTTTCAGAGTATGCCTCCTCCACATAGTGCCGGTCGTGTCATACAAGAAATGTTGACCCAGTTTTAAATGAAACTTGTAGAATCATTACAGGCTGCTTAAACCAGTTCCCTATCTCTATGCACTAAGCGGCATAGCATCCCCTCATATCTGAACAAAGTCAGACAAACAGGAAGCTCGTTATGCAAAGTATTGATGAATGTCATTCCCTATATGGCCATGAAGAGGCCAGAAATAGGCTAACATCATGAAAGATCTTCATCCATTCTACAGACATGTCTACTACTAATTGAGAGGTACAATAGCAGAGTGAATGTTCACAGTTTCCTCAGAAGAATGAATGGAAGGAAAGTGGTATTGCCCCCTCAGAATGCATGACTGAAGGCAGCGAACAGAAAGGGCTGGTAAAGCGCTCACTGAAGAGGCTGAGGGTTTGTGTTGGCCGCTGACGAAGAGCCTGATGAATCAGTGGAAGATAGCTGATACCGAAGTATGCTCTTGCTAAACCAAACAGATAATGGCACACTTAATGTCCTGCCCTGATACTCCAACTATGTGCTCAGTACTTGACCTCTACAAGGCCACAGATAATGCCATTGCTGTAACAAAATGTTTGTGGAGCCAGATTTGATGTCCTTCAGAGACAGGACGATGATGATGAGAAGCGGAGTTAGAGTTGGGCAGATGTTCAAGAAGCTACAGGAAAATCGACTGCGATAGTACGGGCATGTGGAGAGGAGAGATGAAGAGAACGCGGGGAAGTGATGCATGAACATGGAGTTGCAAGGAAGAAGACGCGGGGGATGATCAAGGCGCAAATGGATGGAAAATATCAAGAGGACATGGCAGTGAAACGCCTGAGAAAGGAAAATGCACAGGACCGAAAGAAGTGGAGCAGTAAAATTTGCTCCGACGACCCCTAACGGGAGAAGTTGACTGAAAAAGAAGAGAAAGATAATTTTGCATGTGTGGTCATGTATTTAAAACAGGGTTGCAATAACAAAAGCACATGATACTTAATGTAAAACAGTAAACAGTGACTCCATACTGAATGTGTGCAGATAGTATTTTCCCAAGCACTAAAATTAATTGATACATGTTTTTTTGAAATATCAACAGGATGCAAAGAAATGGGTAAATTATTTATTTATCAATTTGCCCTCTCAAAAATATTTGATATGGACATAATGAAGTTATAATTCCTTTAATACCATTAACTCTGTCTTTTTGTTTTGGACCCACATTTGTCAAATATCACGAGTAGACTGTATAGCCTTGCAAGACATAAACGTTATGAAATCTAAAAGTTTATTTCTTATATTTTTTAGTGACTTTATAATAGTCGTAAAATCAGTCTGGAAAACAAAAAGTCTAGTTTTTAACAAGGGAAAATCAATTTTTTTAAAGAAAAACAAAATCAAGACTATTAAATGTTGTAATAATATAATTTACATTTAAAATAGACTGCCCACACGTTCCACCTGGGTGGGAGAAAATCATCAATATATATACATACCTCTCTATAAATAAATTGCTATTTCAAAAAATTATGGAACAAGAAAATATCCCAATCAGAAACACAGCATGAAGAAAAAGCTGTTTCTTCCGTACAAAATTCTAAATATCTTTGATATTTTTATCAGTTAGCTAAAGATAGTATGCAAAATTATCGAAGCATGCAACGAGGAGAGAAAATTTGGGACAGCTGGTCACATCTGAGTAGATCAGTAGGAATAGCAGTAAAAGAAAAGAGCTAAAAAATGCCAGTGATTGCTTGACCAAATTGTTACAGGGTACAATGAAAATTTTAATTTAAGTTACCAGGGACAGAATGCTATACAACAATATGGTCATATATCCATTGAGCATGGTAATTAAACAGGAAAACTATTTTTCTACTTTTATTGTGAGTCTTCTGATTATTTATTAACTTTATTTTTCATTATACTGAGTCGTAAATTATCTTCTCTCATGGTTTCAAAGTATATTGGTGATGCATACTCAGTTCGGGTATTGAAAAAGCAATTGGCTGTTTATGAATCAAATAATGTATTTCGTTGTCAATTAAAGCGAGGTAACTCTTGCAACTGATTTAAAAAATAGTAATCTAAAGAAATAATACAATAGGATTCTAAAAACTGCTCTTGTATTTTGTCAATCTATTTACGAAGTGACATATTTCTTAACTTAAAAATTATTTAACCTTCCAGTATAAATAACCTGTCAATTCCATTTTTAAAAATTTCAATTTACTTAACATTCTATTTGCTGTGGAATTTTCATTACTTTTAAGGTGAATATTCTGCATATTTTTTGAAAACTGTTACCCTTTTCATCTTGGGCTAGGCTTTGTGTCTATAAAGAAATACTGGAAGAGAAAGGTCTAAAAGTAAATGGAGCCAAAACAAAAGCTAAAACTTGTGAAAACTAGAGCAGGTTAAGATAATAAAATCCAGACAAAAGGTGCATTGCAAAATGGTGGAAATTTTGTAACTGGTAATAAAGATGTCAGGTGATTTATTGGTATCAAGGTAATGGTTGGAAAAAACCTATTTCAAAACAATGCAAATTTACTGGGAATCTGATCCATTTATTTGAAATGAAGCAACAAGGAATGTACTGACTGGAAACAAATTCAAAGAAATACTTTAGTATCTACATTTTGTCGGCAACAATACTCTTGGTAATAAAAATGACTATGAAGTTAGAACTTTAATTAAACCTTTCCACAATGCATATACTAAGTCTGTCATGAAATATAACCATCAAAGCATTGATGTACACAGTGTAGAACACAAGGGTTGGTCTTTAATAAAGTTTTTGGTAGTGCTACGGGGTATTTTTACCAATTAACTCAAAAGAGAAAATATAGAGTACAATTTTTGTAGAAGTGTGGTTATGGCAATTAGGAAGGCCTTACAATAAACTTATTTTTACATTGTATTTTGACAATTTTTAATAATCCAACCCTTACCAAGAATATTTTTGAAGTTTGTTTTTATGGTGTCTATGCAATAAAAAGTAATAAAAAAGGGGTGTCAGATATGATTCCTGACACCACCATGATTTAAGGAGATGAAGAGTTTCAATGTTCATCAAAAGTCTCCTGAATCAAATGGTTTGACAGTAGATCACTCCTTTTGCTGTTCAGCCATTTTGAAGGGATGGATAGTTACTTTACTGTTGTTGTATAAGCAGAATATAGAATGCAAACTAATCCCTATCACTTTCCTGAATCAAAGAATGGTGGTTTTGGTGATTATGGGCCTTCATTCAAAGGTCGTATGGGTTTGGTTGGTGTACTGATCGATGGTCAGGATTACCCTTTTAGACTAAAAATGTAGACAATCCTTGCTCTCGTTTTGTCTTGACTTGGTACGTTGCTGCTAGAGGGAAATGAGCTAGCTTATCACTTATCTTGTTTCACCAATTCAGTCATATCACTTTAATTTCTATTTCCAGTTTAACACTGTCAAAAACAAAAAAAGTGACAAAAAATTGAGACGTGTTTCCTAAACGTACTAGCACTTACCTATTAAAAGATGGTTTTGAAAATGGCCTTCAAAACAATTTATCTATATATGTACCATCACTTCAGCAATAACTGGTGACTGGTGGTAAATTTGTAAGGCCTAAATCATAAAATTCATGCCCAAGGATTATTTATTCCACTAGCCACCTTCGTAACAAAACGAATTTGCTTGAATACACATTTCTGCAAGTGATGAACCTTCAATACATGTAAAAAATAATTAGCGAAAATCAACATAGGAAGTGTATTGAATATAGGATAATGATAGGATAAAGTGTAACTCCCTTTGTAATATTGGAACACGATGGCTTTCATCAAAGTGGTAGAATTCGCTGCTGGGGGCATTGATAAAATATCAAATAACAATAGATTATGCACATTCCCCGAAAATATGAGCAAAGAAATGGTTTTTGGTCATCTTTGAAATTCATTACCTGACTAAAGAACAATGATTCTTCATTGTTTGACCTCCACTGAGAAACTATGGAGATAGTATTAAGTTAGGTATTTCTCATTCCAAAAGCTTCACAGTCTTCAGTTCCATTGTTTGTTCAAATGGCGTTGTTGATGCTCACCTGTATGTGACTGATCAGTGTCAAGACAGTCATTGTTGACTGACTCACAGCTACGGGCAGGTCAATGGACACATTAACATGAGAAATGGTGAGGACAGATTCCTTAAACAGGTGGTCCATTGTTATAAACTTCGGTTTGTTCTTAATGAATTTTTTATTATATGGTTTGTCAATGACTGCCCAAAGAAAGACTGCTCCTCCTTAATTTCAAATAATTTGAAAAGTAGTAGTTAGCTCTGCGACAATTTTGATAAAAGTTTGGCAATTTTGAATTATCAATATAATTCAAAAATAAGTTACGTAGCATCTAAACCACCAATCGAAAATATACGTAGCCATTCTACTGTTGACTTTCAAAATGACAAGCGTTAGCTGCTCACTAATCTCCCAACAAAGGTCAACTGATATTTTGGCTTAATTAAATCAAATTATCTGTTTTTCATAAACTGTTCTACACACACAGACACACACACACACACACACACACACACACACACACTCGCGCGTCTCTACAGATCTTGACATATACAAATAAACAAATATATACAAATATACATATATACATATAGACATATAGACATATAGACATATAGACATATAGACATATAGACGTATAGACATATAGACGTATAGACATATAGACATATAGACATATAGACGTATAGACATAGACGTATAGACATATAGACGTATAGACATATAGACGTATAGACATATAGACGTATAGACATATAGACATATAAACATATAGACATTACACATTATACATTATGGGGTGTTTGGGGTGCTCGGACGGAGTTCTATCCAGTAGCAACCATTTGTGGCCTTCGGGAGATGGACCTACCAGTCGCCTGAAGATTCCCAACTCGCATGTCTGGCTCCAAGTAGCTATTTGTGCAAGGCAGCGGCCACACCCCGAAAAAACGGTTCACCTGGCGGGCAAAACGACATGAGGGAACCCAGTAATTCATTATTGGGGATAGGTGCATGTCTCGCACTAGCGCATGAAGTCAGGGAACGGCAGAGTTACTGGAGGAGTCTCTGGTCAGACCAACCGGAATGAAGGCGCAACCTGCAAACGCATCGTGGTATGCTGAGGGCACAATTGAGACGAGAGTAAAAGTGGCCATCCACCAGTGGAAGGCAATGGCAAACCACCACAGTATCTCGCCAAGAATAATCATGAATATGCACAGAATAACATCTACCGCTAACAGCGTGAATGAGGTTGATGACATACAACCATCAACACCTTTCTCGGTCGGGTTGTTCATGTTCGACAGGTGGGACCCGATCCTCATCCTGTTACTGTCAGAAACAAAACCCCCATACGTATTGGAACATGGAATGTACTCATACTGTGTCAAGTAGGGAAACTGGCAAACGTTTAACTGGAAATGGAAAGAATGAATATCAATATGCTAGGTTTGTGTGAGACAAGATGGTCTGATAAAGAATGTTTCGACATGGAAGGATATAAAGTTATTTATTATGGAGGGGAGCGACATGAAAAAGGAGTTGCCATGATCATGGACAATGAACTGAGTAGGTGTGTTATGGATATTGGAACCTTTCCGAAAGAGTTTTGCAAAACAAACTGAATGGGAAAACATTTAATATATCTGTAATTCAAGTATATGCACCAACAACCGACAGCAATGACGAGGACATTGATGTATTTTATGAACAGCTTGAGGAAGCCATGACACAGTGTGATTCCCAAGAGATAGTCATAGCGATGGGAAACATGAATGCCAAGGTCGGAGATCAAAGAGTAGGGAATATAGTAGGAAAAAATGGGCTAGGAATACAGAATGAGAGAGGAGAAAGATGGATAGAGTGGTGCACAGCGCATGACCAGGTGATCATGAACACATGGTTTAAGAATCATAAAAGACGCCTGTGGACATGCAAAGATCCTTGAGATAGATATAAAAATCAAATTGACTATGTAACCATCAACAGTCGTTTTCGAAATGCTGTTCAACAAGCAAAATACCCCGGAGCAGATTGTGGAAGTGACCACAATCCTGTTGTATGTACAGTCAAACTGAAGCTTCATCGTCTAAAATGCACAACTTCAGAAGGTAAACTGCAGTGGAATCTTGTACGTGAAAACCAGGAGCTGAGATATGCAGTCGCCGTAAGGAACCGGTTTCGAAATACTAGAGAGAGAAGAGGGCAGCAAATAAGAAGTGCTAAAATCTATCTATCTATCTTGATCGATTTTCACATCGCCCAAAATTACAATTATTGAAGTTGTTGGCGAGTTCTAAAAGTTTGTCTGAGGTTCTGATTGTTCTTACATTGAGTGTTGCGATCTGAATATAAGTTTTGCATCTGAGCAGTGGGTTCCCTCTGTTCTTGCTATTTTCCGGTGTTTCCCTTCCTTTTGGGTTTGAGGAGACACCATCATTTGTCCTCGGGTTACAAGGAGTAGCAGGAGTTTCGGGGAGGGTGTTAGCAGGGGCTTTAACCCTGGTGCTGTTTTGTTTTGTCTTCATATTTGGGTTTCAATTGCTCTTTACAACACGGGGCGCAACTCCACATGTTGTAGCAGTGTTCTCTGACTGAACTGGTTGATCCTGACCGTTGACCGTGTGATTGTGGCTCATCCGCTCAGCATCGAATACAATTCACCGTTGATCAAGTTGATTCTTCCGCTGAAATTGTACATCCACCACGCTGGATCCCGCGGCTTCACCTGTAACCCTAGGCAGGGTGGCAACCGGGTACTATGCCTTGCCAAAGGGCAGCCCGGGATTTTGTCCGGCACTGCTTATTCACCATATTCGCAGCTCACCTCTATATCTAGAGGCCTTTCCCCGATCCGCAACCTGGGGAGCCGGTGGATGGGAGTTGTCATCACCACACCACAAGTGCTAAAATCAGTATCAGAAGCAGGCAAAGAATTTGTTCAGCCCAAAAGAAATGAACCAAAGCAAGCTTGGATAAAGCCAGAAATTCTGCATAAGATAAGAGGAAGGCAGAAAATTTCAGACAGAGACTGGACTCAATACAAACACTTAGATCGTGAAATAAAAAATGAATGTCGAAAAGCGAAAGAGACATGTGTAAATGAACAATGTCGAGATATTGAAGGCCAAAGAAACCCGGATACAAAGTCCATGCAGAAAGAGATTAAGGAATTGGTAGGTAAAAGAACAAACTGCTCAAGTGGATGCGTTAAAGCAAAGGATGCTTCTATGATCATGGAAAGAGAAGAACTGTTGGCATGCTGGGCAGAGTACGTTGACGAGCTGTTTAGAGATGCAAGGGGAGACAAACCATCCATGAAGAAACCCATCAATCGACCTAAAATTCTACCATGTGAAGTGATCGCGGCGATCAAGAAGATGAAGGTAAACAAGGCAACAGGGCTAGACAGAATCTCCGTAGAAATGACAAAGGCTCTTGAAGGGTTTAGGATATGCAAAGTCACGGAACTACTCAACGATATATATGACAGCGGAAAAATTCCATCAGACTTAACCAAGTCTGTGTTCATAGCTCTGCCAAAGAAACCTGGTGCTACGGAGTGCGAGCTACACAGAACCATCAGTCTAATGAGCCATGTAACTAAGGTACTTATGCGAGTCATAATGATAAGAGCTAGAAGAGCAATAAAGCCGGAGATTGGGAAGCAACAATTTGGCTTGGTCCAAGATTCAGGTACAAGAAACTCTATATTTATAATGAGAATATAATGTTATCGGAACGAGCGATAGAAATGCAGAGAGATTTATACCTGTGTTTCATTGACTACTCAAAAGCATTTGAGTCAAACACGAATGCCTATTACAGATGCTACAAGATCTAGACATGAACGGTAAAGTTGTACGAATCATAAGGAGTATGTGCTGGAAGCAGACTGCAGGTGTGAGAGTACAACACGAAGTTGGGAAATACTGTAATATTCAAAGAGGAGTTAGGCAAGGATGTGTCGTCTCACCGGATTTATTTAATCTTTCCAGTGAGTACATTATGAGAAGTATCGAAGAGAAAAACGGCTTTGTGATAGGAAGTCATAATATGAATAATTTAAGATACGCAGACGACACAACACTTAGAGCTGATACTCCAGAGAAGCTACAACAACTACTTAACACAGTCATAGAAGAAAGTGAAACCAAGGGTCTCACTATCAACCGCCGAAAGACCTTTTGCATGGCTGTGGGTAAAAGGAGTGCAAACCTGAGCTGTAAATTAAAGATTGATGGAGTAGACCTTCAGCAGGTGGACAAATTAAATTATCTTGTTAGTATGATTACATCAGACGGAATAAGCATTGTGGAGATAAGGAAACGTATTGCAACAGCAAAGCAGATTTTCCAGCGAATGGCCAAAATTCTGACAAACCGTACAATATCCGTGTATACCAGAGTCAGGATATTATATTGCTATGTGATTCCGGTACTAATATATCGGTGTGAAAGCTAGACAATTACACCAACACTAGAGAAGAAGATAGAAGCAGTACAGATATGGTTCTTAAGGCGCATTTTAAAAATATCTTGGACTGAACACGTTTTCAATATCGATGTTTTGAAGAGGGCAGGGTGTAAGAGAAAGCTGCTACCCATTATTCGAGAAAGACAGCTTTCTTTTTTGGGTCATATAATGAGAAAGGAGGAGCTCGAAGAAGTGACACTAACGGGAAAGATCGAAGGAAAGCAAGGTAGAACAGAGGCCAAGAACGAACTGCCTAGGAGGCATAGCGGCATGGTCAGGAAAGAGCGAGCTGCAATTGTTAAGAACCGCGAAGGATAGAAGTCTGTGGAGAGCATGGCACCTGAGAAGGAGGATTATACATTATACATATATACATATATGCATACATACGTATATACATATATACAAACATACATACATATATTCATACATACATATATACATACATACATATATACATACATACATATATATATACATACATATATACATACATACATAGATACATACATAGATACATACATACATATATTCATATATACATATATGTATACATACATCTATACATACATATATACATACATATATACCTATAGACACATATATATAGACATACATATATACATAGAGGTTCCTATCTGCACTGATGAGCCGTGGGGTGGGGTAACACTTGTCTGCAGACAGAACTACATCCTCTCTTCCACTTATTGTTGAAAACTCTTGAGATTTGTGACGGTATCTGTAGCGATTGTGCTACCCTCACTACTCTTGTAGTAGTTTGAGCACTCTAGCCCATCATAAAATGTCTGGCCTCTGAGTTTGCGCATGACTTACATGTCGTACAATATAGTCTAAGAGACAAGTAATGCGGGGTTTTGTATGAAATGCAGATATTCAATCTCACTGATGCACTTTTCTGCAGATGGAATTACATATACACACACACACACACATATATATATATATATATATATATAAAGTGTCATTTAGGTAGACAGGAACAAATAAGTACTTTATCCTCTTACAATTACTGAAAGGTTTTTCACAAATGTAGAGGCCATTTAAGACAAAGTACTATTTTCATTATAGAAGGACTGTTGCAGACATAGCCACAGTGTTTTGCTTATATCGTAAACAGTGTGCTAAATTATGATACTTTTTGTTTTTGATTTTTAACCAGTCTGATGTCTGTGGCTTGACACTGATTCCAAGATTACAGGCTCACGATGTGGTAGTAATCGGCTGTACACAGACCCAGAAAAACTATTATCGTCACAAACAAGCCTCTTATTAGCTTTCAGTAATGTCAGAGGTTATCATTTAAAGAAATATTACCTCATGATGACACCGCTCATATGCTTGCCCTTTGTACGAAAAGCCTCAAGAAAAGGATTATAACAGGGATTTTCATGTTATGTGCTATTTATTTCTTTTCTAATTTCATTTAATTATTGTTTTAAGCAGACTTTACAGGTACTCTTCCTGATCTTGCTATCGACAGGTTCGAGAGGATTGTCTAGCGGTTAAAGTACAAGACGTTGAGTCTAAAAATATGCATGTTAAGTGCTTATGGTCGTGTCTTCTTCAGACCATCTATTATCAATTTTTCCTACATTTATCTCCCTCCTCTGATTCTTGGTCAGTTATTGAAAAAATATCAGACTCAATTGAAAAAGCTCTAGACAGGTATCAAACTGGTAATACCTTTGGTTTTAATTTCTTCAATGCTCATCACAAGGTCTGTTGACTCAATCTAATAGGGCTGAAAGAACGTTAGGTCTCTTTTTTACTTCTGTTTATGAGCATTTTACAGTATCATCTGTATCTCATTTTAGATATTCTGACCATGTTGTTGTCACTGTAGAGGGTAAGGCAACTGTTCCGAATTTTGTTGGCAAGCTTCATCATCCTGAGGTTTGTAAATTTGGTCAGGTTGACTAGGGTGGATTTTAACAATTTCTTGTTACGATTTCTTGAAAGTCAGTCTTTAGCAAATTGGCTTTTGATGATACAACTGAATTTAAAGAATGTATTCAGGTTGATATTGAAATATTTGTACCTAATTGTAGTTACAAAGTCAAACCACATTCCTCTTTATAGTTTAATTCTCATTTTTATTTCAATATTTACTTTTAAGGAGATAGAACTAATGAATTTCTGGTTTTCAGAAGGGTTACTAGCAATGCTTGGAAGACGATGATTTCTAAAGCTAAACTTTGTTATGCTGAGCTGATTTATGAATCGATTTTTTCCCCAAAACTTGAAAATTTGCAATTTCTGGAATATTTATTTGATAGCCTATCAAATTTCTTCTGAGTCGATTAATTTTCAACTTTTTAATTATGTTTGTTTTTGAATGTCCTCTAGGAAAAACGTTAATTTCTATGCTGGATTGCTTTCTGTCAATTGTTCTCTAAATGACATTGACATTTCCTTTCCAGTTTTCTCTTCGTAAACTGACCAGACTTTGGACTTTATTATCATAAATTCAAGGTTAGTTGAAAAAGTTATTCTAAGGCTAAATCAATCTAAAGCGTCTCGTCTAGATTCGCTTCCAGTAATTGCCTTAAAAGAGTGTGCTTCTGAGCTATCTTCCTACCTGTCCAAAGCTTCTACTCTTTGCCAATCGGAGTCTTGTTTTTCATCTTTCTGGAAGTTTGCTAATGGTATCCCTGTCTTCAAGAGTGCAGATGACTCACCAAAACCTGTCAAAAATCGACCCATAAATTTCTTTTCTCTGTCATCAGAAAGGTATTTGAACGAATTATTAACATTGCACCAGTAACATTCTTGCAGAACTTAGTTCCTTTAGTTGATGTTCAGTATGGATTTAGAGAATCCCGCTCCACTGATGCCCATTTGTCTGTAATTCCATAAAGTACCTGTTGGGCTTTGGACAAGTCTGGTAGAAGAAGAGACTTTGTAAAGCATTTGGTAATATGTGACATGTTCACTTGTTTCATGAGCTTTGTTGTTATTGCATTTGGGGAATTGTCTTCGGTATCATTCAGTCCTTTCTCTCAGATCGTAAACTGCTTGAGATACTGTGCAGAATTAAATCTAATGAGTATTGCGCCAGTGTTGGCATTCCTCACGGTTCTTTTCTTGGTGCAACCGTTTTTCCGCTTTAGTTAATTATCTTCAGTCAAATGGAAACTTGCTCCAGTTTATCAACATATACTCATATATGATACAACCTTGTACTCTGGCATTGGCCACAAGGCAAGTAAAAAGAAAAAGGCGAATGTGCGGACGATTTAAAGTTCAATTGTTAGGTTGTCAGAGAATGGGAAAGAAAGTGACTCCTTTATTTCAGTGCGGTAAAACTCGCAAACGATAGGGTTGAACATAAAGCTGAGACTCTATTAACATCCCATATTCATGGAAAACGATTTTGGTGTTAAGGCTGGCTAGTTTGCTTTTCCTTCTGTGAAATGGTGCTCTTTGGTTTGTCATTTTCCCGAGATCTTTCTTGAGTTGGTTCTTTGTATCGGACTAGAGAGCAAGTCTTTTTGCAGCATTGAATTTGATCTGACATGAAGCCAATGGTAAAAGGGAAGTATTTTGCATTTTACCTGTGACTGGTATCTGAATATTTTCATTTTTTGTTGTTTTATCAAGATAACAAGGATGAATTGTTTTGATTTTTGTTTTATGTAAATGATTATCTACCACAGGATTTAATAGGAAATAAATATGTAAAATTTAATAAATTAAATATATTCCTGGTTTTGTAAGCATTAAAAAAATTATTAAATCCACTTAGGCAAAGTTTTTCCCACTCATGATATTATTGTATAGCGAACAGTCTTTTTACAGCATCAATATCTCCTTACGGACGATTTCAACAAAAGATTGACTCTTGACCTCTATTGTTTACTTTCTTCCATCCTAAATCGAAACGAATCAAGTAAGTGCATTTTTTGAAATGTAAAATATAGAAAATGTACATATTGATCTGTATAAATGATAGAAATTGACTGCATGTATTACTAATTTTGATCCGCCTGTTAACAAAACAAATACCAGTGTATTGGACCCCAATTTCCGATTAAATTTAGGAATTTCAGGAACTTTTTTTAAGCATCACGATGTTCTTAATATATTTTTTGCTTTTAAATGAAAACATTTTATTATATTTTTCTAGCTGAAGTATTAAATACATAACCCAACATTATCAGCTGTTTAAAAACTAGTACAGAATGTCACATCTTTCAATGCAAGAAAAGATGACTGATTTTGGAATATCTGGAGGAATTTATTTAGAGTTGTGATTAACTAAGCTGCCTTCTTGTTGACTTCTTATCCAATTGCAAATATGCACCATTTCTCACAAATGCTTTCTCACAAACATTTTTCACAGAATCTGACATCTTTTTTAAAGCCAGTAATTATTTTTTCCATTCGACAAGCAGTAGTCAATACCACAGTTTATTTACAGACAACTTAATTTAGTTAGTTACAGCTGTCAAATCAACAGGAACATAAAAATATGAAATAAAAATCTATTGCACAGTAGGGTTTACGTCAGTTGACGAAATCTCTCATGAATATTATCAAAGCCATGATCAAAAACTCATTTGACCCTGTAAATAAATAACACTGCAGTTTATGTGCTTGAATCTGATAACTGGAATTTTTCGAGGTTATATCCAAAGACTGTTTCTGTGTACTGAAGGAATGAATACACTTTTCTTTGCACAGCATTCTCTCAGCAAAATTAATCCTTAACTTGAAACACTGAGAAAATTGAGTCAGTTCATATATTTTTGTCGAAACTTCCCTGAATTTAATTCCATTATTATATTTTCTTTGAATGAAAGCTCTGCTTTTTGACTATATTAAATACTATTCACAGCTGTAACTGCAAGTATAGTGGACCAACAGGCTTTTAAATCCTACCACACAGAGTACAAATAAATTTTCTTTGTTAAGTCTGGCGTTTGTAAGAAAAAAATCAGTCGAATCAGAAAAAAACAAATGTCTTGTGAAATGTCAAACCTATCCTTAAACAGGAGTAGAGATTCCTAACCAAGCAAGTTAATGGTATGGTTTGAGAAAATTGTAATCACCAATCAAGGTCAGGTCAACTGCATTCTTTTTCATGAATTTTTCATAAATGCATTGTTTATTACAAGCAATTTTAATTATGCTTGTTAATTCTTAAATTACAATCCGTTATTTCCATTACCACAAACAGTCTCATACAAATCAACTGATCGTTTTCTCAGCCATAGTTTGCGTAAAGTGTTTAATTTGTTAGCCAAGTTGCAGACATAGCCATTTAAATTCCAGGTTTGTTTTTATGTTTATGTTGTTATTGGTTAACATGATCTGAAATTTTGGTTTTCACCCAGAGAGACCAGAGGGATTATTAAAGCTATAACTTTTCGTATTTGTTCCTTCAAGACCCATTTTTGAAATGGAAGCTCAGTTACAATCTTCTCACCATTGAACGTCTAAAATAAGTTCAAAATGTTGCAAATAAGATGTGCTTTCTCAGAGAGAATCATTGCCAACACAACTTTTGTATTCTTTCATATTTGTTTCATATATTCTCACTGAGGATGATTTTTTTGGTGTTGTTTCTATCCATCTTTATCTCTTTTTCATCCAACAAAAATTTTCCATGAAAGTGTTTTTCCTAACGAAGAATAAAATACGTTGATTTTTGATGAACTAAGCACAAAAGGCGAAATTTGAGCCCCTTATATTAAACGTCAAATATTTAAATACCTCTGGCAAGCCTGTGTAGGCTCCCTATTTTGGAGTCCGTAAAAAGTCACTTTCAAAAATGCCTTCTGTGAGTAAAATTATTTCAATCCATATTAATAGCTTGGTTCATATGCTTGGGTTGACTTTACAGCCTTTAAAATGTCGCAGTCTAAAAACTGGTAGTTTCTACACTCTCGTGAAATAAATTTTCAGTCTACGCCAATCACTGCTCATACAAACTGTAAAAAATATCATCAAAATGAGTTAAATACTTGGAGATAATATGGGCAATAAATCAGACTTCACTTTCACCTTATTCCCTAAACTTCTCTATACAAACCCTTCATTTATCTAAGACATAAACAAGAATTTGGTGGACTTATCCTCGCTTAGGCTTATCCACTGGCAGGAAAATACGCAAGGAGAGAGAATATCAATGTTTTAGATGAATGCTTTTCTTACCATGAGTGGAACTTTAACGATAATATAGAGTATACGAGTTCGTTAGAGTCGAGGGATGAAATTCACTTTCAGGATTCAGCATTTCGTGGTCTTCTACCATACGAATCCTAAAAATTTTGCTTTCGAATTCCCAGTTGGCCAGAAATTTCCAACTTCTCAGCTTTAGCGGGGTAAAGTTCATTAACCATGAGCCATCATTTTCCTGTTTTTCTTAACGCTATTTGTCCTGTAAACTTTTTCCATTACGGGATAACCTTCTTTTCTGAAAAGCCTTGTTTTAGCGAATGTCTCATTTTGCGAATACTACCTTTATCCTTTAACAAACTTCGAATCTGTTTACGGATATGTTTTAGAACAAGTAAAAAAATATGTTGTAATTACACATATGTCTTCTTCATTGTTGCACTGCTGTAATACCACTGAACCAAAGATAGCTTTTTCTTCAATGCATAAGATTTTTTTCTTCGTTATAGAAGCTACGCTCATTTTCGCTGTTTCCTACATCTACCAGAAATGGCCTTTCATCTGTTGTAAATTGTAAAGTACACAAACTTTCGAAAATGCATGGACTTGAATTCGACTTTTTAATAAAGCTTAAAGATTGCTTCAAACTTTTGAAGCATTTTGGCATGTTTTGTTGCTACTAAAGTCAAACTCAGTATGAAAGGAAATATCAGTATAAGTATATTATGAATTAAGAACTTGAGTGCCAAAATTGTACGACCACTGTAAGGATTGTAACCCTTAAATTCAAGGGTACCAAAAGGGATAAACTGATGAAAAAGTCCCGATAAAAGTTTAGAAAAATCACCAGAGCCAATTGCCAAGACGTTTTTACCATCAAAGATTTTTCCTGAGTGCACAAATTCATGGAAATAAGCAAAGATCACCTAAAATACTTGGGTATCTGCGGGTTGCATTTCATTACCATGTACAGGTTCCTTTTATCCAACTATTTGGACAATAAAAGGTTTTTCCTTTTATTGTCCTTGTTTCTCTGCTTAAAATAGGCTTACTAACAGGTGGGCACACGTATTGGAATTTAGGTTCTTAAGTATCGACTTTTAAAAGACATATAAAACGTAAGTGGAAAATAGATGAAACTTTTTTGTGCTGCAAAATCGCTAATGAAATGCAAGATCAACTCATTGACTTTTATGACAGGGGTGATCACGTCAGGCCATTTTTTCACCCCACCCCAAAAAGCGTTGACAAAATTTTGAAAGGATTACAAATATATTGATCAATTTTTAAAAGCCCAGAATAATAGACTTGAGTTGTCTTTTATTTACACTGGAGTTTTAGAACATTTTTCTCTTAAAAGAAGCCAATTCCTGCGCTTAAGCCTCATTCTCTCGGGGAAATAAACAAGCTCAAGTCTATGAACACGAGCAACCTAAATAATTATATATATATANTGGCTTTGCATATTCTATCGCTTATTCTTTCAAATGCTGTTTTAAGATCCTTATTTATTACTAATCCTACTCCATGGTGGGTGTTATTTTCTTTTCCAGTATAGTAAAGTTCATATATTTTGTGTTCATGTCTGATTTCTGTGGCCCCGGTACCTTTCATGTGTGTTTCTTGGATACCGAGAACGTCGATGTTATATTTGAAAATGTCTTCCGCCAGTGTTTCTTTCTCCCATTCTTTTGTTATTCCTCGTACATTTAATGTTCCAAAGTTGATTTTATATATTCCATGATGTTTCTCCTTACTGTTTATATCCATTTTGGCAATCTTGATAAGCTTTAGACTATTAATTTTGACATTATTGATTGAGGTCTAAAAGTTTGTGGAACCGTCACTTCCACATCCGAAAAAAAAATGGACTTGAATTCGACTTTTTAATAAAGCTTAAAGATTGCTTCAAACTTTTGAAGCATTTTGGCATGTTTTGTTGCTACTAAAGTCAAACTCAGTATGAAAGGAAATATCAGTATAAGTATATTATGAATTAAGAACTTGAGTGCCAAAATTGTACGACCACTGTAAGGATTGTAACCCTTAAATTCAAGGGTACCAAAAGGGATAAACTGATGAAAAAGTCCCGATAAAAGTTTAGAAAAATCACCAGAGCCAATTGCCAAGACGTTTTTACTATCAAAGATTTTTCCTGAGTGCACAAATTCATGGAAATAAGCAAAGATCACCTAAAATACTTGGGTATCTGCGGGTTGCATTTCATTACCATGTACAGGTTCCTTTTATCCAACTATTTGGACAATAAAAGGTTTTTCCTTTTATTGTCCTTGTTTCTCTGCTTAAAATAGGCTTACTAACAGGTGGGCACACGTATTGGAATTTAGGTTCTTAAGTATCGACTTTTAAAAGACATATAAAACGTAAGTGGAAAATAGATGAAACTTTTTTGTGCTGCAAAATCGCTAATGAAATGCAAGATCAACTCATTGACTTTTATGACAGGGGTGATCACGTCAGGCCATTTTTTCACCCCACCCCAAAAAGCGTTGACAAAATTTTGAAAGGATTACAAATATATTGATCAATTTTTAAAAGCCCAGAATAATAGACTTGAGTTGTCTTTTATTTACACTGGAGTTTTAGAACATTTTTCTCTTAAAAGAAGCCAATTCCTGCGCTTAAGCTCATTCTCTCGGGGAAATAAACAAGCTCAAGTCTATGAACACGAGCAACCTAAATAATTATATATATATAAATATAAATAAATGTCAGACCCGAAGTATATAAACTTCCTGTCAATTTCAGACCTTTTATTTTTTATTCCTGTAGTCGTTGGTTCATTAGGTAGTATTTCTAGGAAATTTGAAAGTTGGATGGAGAAACGAGAGATCCATGTAAATATTATTCTAATTCAAAAGTCTGCCTTGTTGGGAACAGCCAGAATCCTCCGAAAGGTACTTGACTATTGAAATGTGAAAGAAACCTGTTGGCCTCTGTCTCAACAGGAAATTATCGGAAAAACAGCACCCGGTTGTGGAGTTTTGACGTGGGAGAATGAGGTTACCCTTAACCACAACTACCTCCAGGTCACCCTTGGGCAAGTTGTAGCACCTGTTAGCCTACCCCGAGACTTTAAAGTATTGGATTGACATCCGGCGGGGTTAAGTCTGTCTTATATGAGAAGGAAAGCTCAGAATAATAAATCTGGCTAGGGCGGAGTCATCAGTCTTGGTCGGCAGCCGTCCAAGGAGAAGGAAAACTCCGAAGAATAAAGCAACCGTAGTTGTAAGTTCCAGTTTGACGTCTGGTGGGTTGCAGCTGTGTCTCATGGTCAGCTCAGAATCTTCAGCTTTGGTTAGCAGCTTTCCTAGAGATGGTGTCTCAATAAAAATACCGGTGGCTGTGATACCTTATCATCATTACCCCTCTTATGAGTGCAATGAATCAAAATGGTAATACAAATATCGACGTTAATGACGCTGGAACCTTTTGTGAAGGTCCCTCGTCAGGCAGGTGCTCTCTGCTACAGCAGCTGGGGACCCGGTTGTCATCCACTGAGTGCTAAAAGAAGGTGGACGAAAGAGTTGAATATAGTGGTTATGGAGGTTTATTTTCTATGCAATCCAACTGATGAATGTGAAAAACCTGTTGGAGGGTATAGGCAAAGAATGCACAGGGCATGGAAAGATAAATGGATGTTTGAGATAAGTGAACAAAATCTGTGTGACCAAGCTGGAATGGTAAGAAAAAATGAATGGCTATCTGCTGTAGAGCTTGAGATGATTAAAAGGTATGTACTTGAACCACCAACTGAAGATACGGAAGAGTCAGCGGATGATGGAGGGAGAGAGAGAATGTTGAGGAAGTTGTTGATCAAGTACCTGAAGTAGATGATTTGGGAGCAACAGTTATATATAATGGCAGAAGAACTGACGAGGAAAGTGAAATGATCCAAGAGATTATTGAGATTATGAGAAATAATGAAAAGGAGGTTATAACTGGATTCAAAAAAATAGAAAGAAGTAAACTGGCAACAATAAGTAAATAACAAGGTAAACGAGGTCGCAAGTGACATCCAAACTAAGTCAATAACTAAAACTAATAAACTATTAAGCTCCATATATCTATATACTGTGCAAGAAAATTAGGTCTGAAAAAACCAAACAATAGAAATGATAAAGGAAAAGAACCTTAGTGGAAACAACGATTAAGAGCGTCGGTTGATGAAATCCGTAGACACCTTAATATATTAGAGAATTCAAAGAGGGGAAAAGGTATCAAATAGAAAGCGTATCGAGGTTGAAAGAAAATATAAAGTGCAGAGGAAAGGTTTGAATTGTGCTATAGAAGAATTAAAGCAAAGGTTGAAAGCAAAAAACGTCAAGATCAAAAGATACGAACAAAGAATAGGCCAATTTTGGATTAATAGACTTTTCCAGCAAGATCAGGAAAAGGTATACCAAGAGCTGAATGGAAAAGAGAGGTCTGGAAATGCTGTTCCAGATCCGATTCTGGTCCAATATATGGTCAAAACAAGAGACCCACAAAAATGATGCTGAATGGTTAAAAGAACGGAGAGAGGAGAAAGGAGTTTACCAGCAAGAAAACGTCGGAGTAACTGTAGATATAGTCAAACAACAGTGTAAAAAACTCCCCAACTGGAAAGCTCCTGGACCTAACGGGGTCCAAGGATATTGGTTTAAGAAGATTACTACGCTACATAGTTGCAATGCAAATCAAATGAACGCAATGATCAACAACAACGTTAATGTACTAGGATGGATGACAAAAGAGAGGACTGTTTTATGCCAGAAAGACGCAGCAAAAGGCAATGACGTTGGAAATTTCCCTCCAATATCATGCCTATCTGTGATATGGAAACTGATGACTAGCATCATATCAGAGAAAATATATAGTTACTTTGAGGAAAAAGGACATATTACCTCATGAACAAAAGGGCTGTAGGAAAAAAAGTAGGGGAACAAAAGAACAGTTATTGATCGATGAAATGATTTTGAATGATTGCAAAAAGAAACATAAGAATCTAGCCATGGCATGGGTCGATTACAAAGGCCTATGATATGGTTCCTTGCTCCTGGATCATTGAAAATATAAAGCTGGTCAATATTTCTGAAAATGTTATCAATTTTGTTCAAGAATCAATGGCAAAGTGGAAGACAGAGCTTACAGCATGCTGTGAAACTTTGGGGGAAGTCGATATTAAGAGAGGCATCTTCTAAGGAGACAGCTTGTCACCTTTATTATATGTGATCTGCATGCTACCACTATCCAGTGTCATGAGAGAGATGCCGTCTGGATATACCATAGGAACCATGAAAATAAACTATCTACTTTTCATGGATGACATGAATCTATTTTGTAAGAGTGAAAGTGAGCTCAACAGTTTGGTTTCAACTGTACATGCAATAAGCAAAGATATCAAAATGGAGTTTGGGATTCAGAATCAAAATGAAGTTTGGGATACAGAAGTGTGGCATGTTGGTTATGAAGAGAGGTAAACCCATTGAGACTCAAGGTATCCGCCTTGGAGACGAAACTGTAGTCGATGTACAGGAGGAAGGATACAAATATTTGGGGATTGTCGAATGGAATAAAGTTTAGGAAACGAAGATGAAAGGAATATTCTAAAAGGAATATCTGCGTAGCACTAGACTAGTACTACAATCCAAACTCATCGGACGGAATGAGATTGAAGCAATTAACACATGGGCAGTGTCATTGATGAGATACGGAGCTGGAGTAATTAACTGGAGAAAGGACGAGCTGAAGGAAAGTAATAGAAGGACGAGAACGTTGATGACAATGGATAAAGCACTTAACCCCAGAAGTGATGTTGCTAGATTATATGTTAGAAGAAAAAAAGATGGTAGAGGTTTGATCAGTGTTGAAGGTTGCGTTAGGTCGGAGGAAAACAGCCTGGCTTGGTATGTGGAAAAGAACACGGAGAAGATGTTACAAATGGTAAAATTACATGGTCATTTGAAGACAGGCGACAGTATAGAACCAAAATCCTTCAAAAGAGAACAAAAAAAATAAGCTATTTGCAGAGTGGAAGGATAAACGACTACATGGTCAGTTTTTAAATGAAAACGATGCAGCTGATTGGGATAGAACCTGGTCATGGTTGGATAAAGGGGATTTGAAAGGCACAACCGAAGCATTAATTTGTAGTGCGCAAGAGCAATCGCTCCTAACAAATTACCTGAAGTTCCACATTGATAGGACGGCTGAGTCACCATTATGTAGGATGTGTGGCCAGAAAGGACAAAGTGTAAGCCATATCATTAGTGAATGTTCTAAGCTGGCGTAGAGGGAATATAAACGTAGACATCATAATGTCGCGAGATACGTGCATTGGTCTCTGTGCAATAAAGTTGGTTTAGAAAGAGGAAAATAGTGGTATAACTATAAACCAGAAAGCTGCATAGAAAACGAGGACAACAAAATACTTTGGGATATGATGACACAATGCGACCAGCATATACAAGCTAGAAGACCAGATGTAGTCTTATTCAACAAAACAGCAAAGAAAGCCATAATAATTGATATAGCCATCCCTGAAGGTGCGAGGGTACAAGAGAAAAGGCTCGAGAAAATTGAGAAATATCAGCCGCTAAAAGACAAAATAGCCAGGCTTTGGGAACTTATAAAGTCAAGGTGGTACCTGTAGTCATAGGGGCTCCGGGCGTAGTTTGTAAGCAATGTATAAGTTTCCTTAAAGAATGTGACGAGAATATAAACTTGCGGGTAATACAAAAGACGGCTCTATTAGGTACTGTACGAATCTTAAGAAAGGTATTGTATGCGTAAGGCCCGGAGGAGGATAAACTTGGAACCTTTAGTAACTTGTTGTGACTTGCTTTCAAGTATACCGAATATAACAACATAGAATTTGAGAAACATAGAAGTGAACATAATAATAATAATAATAACAATAATCCGCGTGGGCCTAAAATATCATGTGGCTACTGGCGTGGAATACCCAGCCCCTTTGCAGTAGGGCTGTAATATTTTATGGGGCTGTGATATTTTATGGGGCTGTGATATTTTATGGATTTTAAAGTAACGTACGAAGTCTTCCTACGCCAGAATATAATAAGGATTTGAACTTATATTCAACGAGTGTTGTTAGACTGGTTCATAGTCGAATAGTACAAGCGAATTCGAAGATTTCAGCAGAAGGATAGGATTACAAGATGGCGGAAAAGAGCGGTCATAAGCTCTGTGAAAGTTGCTTTTTACATTTTGTTGATATATTGTTCTTTTTCATATGGAAATGGAGATATTTGTTTAGTACCTGTATCGAAATCACTAACAAGAAAGGAGTTTAAACAAACACTATCCAGAAGAGGTTTGAAATTAGTTCACCAAAATGTTCGTGGCATTCAAAACAACATAGCTGAGGTACAAGAATTCATTTCATCTCACAAGGAAATTGACATTTTCAGTGTATCTGAAACACATTTACAAAATGATTTCCTAGTGGAGTCGGTGTTTGTTGATGGATATGATTTTTTGGGAAAATGCCGCTCTAAAGGTTATGGTGGAGGAGTTGGTATTTTTGTTAAAAACAATATTCACTACAAACGCAGAACAGATCTTGAAAACACTTCTCTTGAAATCATTTGGATTGAAATTTTTATAAAAAATGCGAAATCAATTATCTTTGGCTGTTGCTATCGGCCTCCTGAGACTTCAAATTATCTTCCAAAGGATTACAATGAACTGTTAACTCAAGTAATTACAAATGTGAATAAAAAACAAAAGGAGACAATAATAATGGGTGATTTCAATGTTGACTACAGTAATAGGTCAGCTGCACAAAAGGAATTCAAAAACCTTATGTCAATGAATGGTTTCAAACAGATCGTAAAATCGCCGACGAGAATAACAAAGGAAACGTCATCACTTATAGATCTCATTTTTGTAAACAAACCGAACGCTTATCCAACCGTACACGTGGTGAGTACAAGTCTTAGCGATCATGATATGATATCTCTCATCCGAAAAATAAACACTCAGAAATTTCAACAAAGGACAATCAAAAGTAGAAATTATACCAACTACAACCCTGATGATTTACTTGCCGATGTACGTAAAATCGACTGGTCTCCTGTTTACAATACCAACAATGTCAACAATGCTGTTGGTTACCTTACCACCAAACTGAGAGATGCTTTTGATGTGCACGCACCGATGATTGAGAAACGTGTGAAGGGGAAGCCCTGCCAGTGGTTGAATGAGCCTTTGAAACGAGAATTAAACAAACGTGATCTTTTGCTTCGGAGAGCAAGATCTCAGAACGACGAACAGAGCTGGAATGAATACAAGAAGCAGCGCAACAAATGCACTAATGCAGTCCGTAAATCCAAAGCATCGTACCACCAAAAAATGCTAAATGACAATCGTTTAAATCCACGCAAGTTTTGGAATATTATCAAATCCATATTTCCAACTAAATCAAAGTCTACGTCGAGAAATTCCAGAGACATGAAAAACCGCGTGAATAACTTCGTTGAATATTTTTCGAACATTGTAAGAAACATCAAAACAGCAGCATTCCCTTTGATTGACTTTGTATGGAGGTATCCTAGAAAATCATCATTACGTACAAGGTCGATCTTCAACTTCTCTTATGTACCCACTGCTTTCGTTGAACGTGAACTTCGTAAATTGAAAAGAAACAAAGCAGCCGGGAATGACCATCTTCCACCAAATCTACTGAAGGACTGTAGACGAGAAATCGCTTCACCAATATCGCATATCATCAACCTTTCCCTACGCACATCTACTGTTCCTCACGCCTGGAAGGTCGCGAAGCTTTGTCCAATCTTCAAATCGGGAAATCCGGAACTCGTTGAGAACTACAGACCAATTTCTGTACTTCCGGTCTTATCAAAGTTGTTGGAAAGAGCAGTACATCACCAGTTGTACCAATATCTTGAATCGAATAAACTTTTCAGCGACTGTCAATTTGGATTTCGTAAAAATCGATCTACAAAGCTTGCTACCACATTATTCTGTGACTCTATACGAAAATATATTGACAATGGCAACATGGTTGGCGGTTTGTTTCTCGATCTGTCTAAAGCGTTCGATACGGTCGGACATTCTGTTCTTCTAGAGAAACTTATGCTGTACGGAATTGATGGCCCTGAACTGTCTTGGTTTTCGGATTACCTGTTCAACAGATCTCAGTATGTTGAACAAGCAAATATCACCTCTGAAACTCGTTGTATTACATCTGGTGTCCCACAAGGATCAATCCTGGGACCGTTATTATTCATTACTTTCTTTAACGATCTAAAAGAAAGTATTCCAGATTGTGATATGTTTCAGTATGCTGATGATACTGTTCTCCTTTTCGCTGACAAGAAATTACAACATATCGAGGACACTTTGAATGAAGCTATGAATCAAGTGGGCAGATATTGTGAACTGAACGAGCTGTTACTGAACCTAAAAAAGGGAAAAACTGAAGTTATGTTATTTGGGACCGCCCAACGTCTCAATAAACATGGTAGAGATCTAAACATCATCTTCAACAAAACTCCAATCAACTTCGTGACAGAATATGTCTATCTTGGAAATCTAATTGATAACCATCTGTCATTGGCTTCAAATTTCGACCGCGCATACAAGAAAGCCTGTGGAAGACTTAGACTGTTAACCAACGTACGAAGAAATTTAACCATCGACGCTGCAAACCTGATATACAAGATGATGATACTACCGATACTCACATACAGTTCAACCATCAAAACCAGTTTTACAGCTACTCAGAAATCAAAATTCACCTCACTAGAACGTCGTGCTGCAAAGATCATTGGGAAGCCAACGAAAAGTATTATTCAAGTTGTTGAATCACAAGTCTGTTCACTGGTCGGAAAGTGTATTAAAAAGAACCTTCAACACGAAGATTTTGACAACTACTTTAAAATTATGAAACATTCTAAAAGGACTCGAAATTATGCCAATTTATTAAAACTCCCATCAATAAAACTAGAAGTTGCTAGATCTAGTTTTTATTATGGTGGAGCTAAGCTATTTAATAACATGCCACTTGAAGATAGAAGACCCTTTTTATCTTCATCTTGATTGAAATTTGAAGGCTTTTAATTTTATATAGTTTTTAATAGTTTTTAAATAGTTTTTAATCAGTTCTTATTATATCTTTTATTATATTCTACAGGACAAACATTGATAACAGTATTTATGTAAATATGTAAATAACTGAAGCTTTTATCCTGTAAAAATATTCGTAAATAAATAAATAATAAGTAAGGCCAAAATGTATTGAAATATTTTATAAAAACAAGAAATAAATTATACTGCCTCGTCCGTCGCGTGGGTCAACAAGCGACGCATCCCTCAGGGAGAGACCAGCCTGAGGTCGAAAAGAATACGACCACGTCTAATTCCTGCTCTGCGAATTATCTGCAAGGTAATCAAAACTAGGATATCCCTAACCTTGAGCCTGCAGTGATATCAACAAACTCAAAAGAAATTAGAGTTGGATGGTCTACAGAGGATTATAACAATGTTCTGAGAGCATTTTGCATCGCTCAAATGAACCTTATAAGAAACTTGAATGAACAAACCTACTCTGAATGGAGAAAAATAGCAGGAAAAGAATGAAAAACACCGATGCTAATAAACTCGAGAATGTACATCTAAATTTGTTTGGAAATAGGTGGTTGAATGACGCGCAAATTGATCTAATATGGGATGAAATTTAAAGTGAAACTACTAAAGAGCCTGAGGTTGATATCGGACATGAAAATCGAGAACCTGTAATTGAACTAGTAAATTTTACACCTGAACAAGTTGAAGATAGAACACGTGAAGTGAGAGAAGGAGCTAATGAAGAAATAAATAGAAATGTACACTTCGTTGTGGTTGTTGGTGATTTCGTTGACAAAATAGAGAAAAGATGCAGGCTGCCCATGAAGACATAATACTTGAACTTGCAATCATTGAACAGACTGATATGGAAAAGAAAGACACAATACCTAAGCTAACATTCTCTTCAAAAACAAACTTTACTATTAAACTTAATAACGTTGCTCTGAGTGAGATAGTTAATGAAACCCAGAAGGATTTAACCTCCATCAACAATCTAATATACTTAACAGCAAAAGTTGCCACCCAAAAGCTGGGCACCAAAATAAAAAAGAATAAACTAAAATGGAAAATGAAAATAACGAAGAAAATAGAATCTTTGCCGGCAGAGATCTCAATTCTTGACGAATTAACGAAAGGAACAGACGCGATAACTAGGAAAAACAGGAAAATTAAAAAGGAATACAATATTACTGATAAAGTCTGTCTTGATACGACCAAAGAAGTCTAAAAACAATAAATACAAATGAAAGCGCAGTGATTGAGAAGATTTGATAAACGAAATAAGTTTTATAGACAGATCAAGATCTTCAAAACTGATGCTAAAAAGTTCTACAGGGAAATTGGAAAGAGTAAGATAAAGGAGCCACCTGAGAGCGAGGACGTGGAGGAATGTTGGAATGGCATCTGGGCTAACGAAAAAAACTACAACCAGGAAGCTACTTGGATAGACAGAGATGAGGAAAGGATGAGTGAGGTCAAACAACAACAGTGGAAACCTATTACAATCGAGGAATTGCGCCTGGCCCTAGCGAAATCACAGAAGTGGAAATCCCCTGGATTAGATAAGAATCCTAATGTCCAAAGTAAAATACATGAACACCTAATGGCATCATTAAATGAAATTGTCACTATAACAGAAGCCTTACCGGATTGGTTAACACAAGGCAACACATATCTTCTCCCGAAATCAGTCGATACTAAGAACCCGCAAAAACAACCGCCCTATTACGTGCTTGATCACAACCTATAAGATTTTAACATCAGTAATCAGTAACAGAATGTATAATTTCCTTTAGCAAACCTTGATTCTTCTTCAGGAACAGAAAGGCTGCAAAAAGAACTCATGTGGATGCAAGGATCAGCTTGTAACCAACAAAATGATTCTAGAGGACAGCAGGAGAAAGTGTAAGAACTTAAGCACAGCATGGATTGACTATCGTAAAGCTTTTGACAGTGTTCCGCATGATTGGATTATTCAACGTTTTGAAATGTACAAGATCTCACTAATAATTACAAATTTCTAAAGAAAAGTATGTCAAAGTGGAACACCTCTCCTTTCATCTCCTACGACGCTGGGAGTTCTTAAACTAACCCAATAAAATTCAAACGTAGTATCTGCAAAGGGGACTCTATTTTCCCTCTTCTCTTCTGCATATCGCTTATCCACTTGTCCTACGAACGTGATAACGCCAACTATGGTTAGACGATCTATGGCAAAGAGATTAACCAGTTAACTACCTTTTCTGTATGGATGACTCGAAACTTTTCGCAAAAAGTGATCAACAACTGGAAGGATTGCTAATTACCACAAAGCAGTTCAGTAATGATATTTGCATGGAATTCGGCCTCGATAAGTGGGGAAGACTAGAGAAAGCCTCATACATAGTTCTTAATTCAGACCCGACAATCAGAGAAATTGGTCCTGAGAAAATGTACAAATACTTAGGAGTAAATGAATCACCAAGCAAACATACTGAAAAATGAAGCTGACCGTAAGTGCCGGTTCTGTTACCAGCACATAGAAACAATAGATCACTTTGTGTCCTGATGTCCGGTACTTGATCAAAATGAGTACGTCAAACGCCCCAATCGTATTGGGGAGTATCTCTACTGAGGTGTTTGCAAACATTTTGGTATTGAAACCAACCCCAAGTGGTATGAACACCATCGACTACCAGCCACGGAAGGAGAAAATGCTACTATTCTGTGGGACTTTCCGATCAACATCGGATCTTTCTAGCCAACCGTCCTGACATTATTATTAAAGATAGGAAAAACAAAATGTGAACTTTAATTGACATGAGTGTGCTTAGTGATAAAAGCATCTCTGTAAGGAATTCGAAAATTTAAGCAAGTATAAAGACCTAGAGATAGAAATTCAAAGAATGTGGAACATCAAAGCTAGAACTGCTCCAGCCACTGTTGGGTCACTGGGGATGATTAAGAAGGAGACTCAAAAATATATAGGGAAAATACCTGGGGAGCATAAAATACATGAACTCCATAAAATTGTCGTCATAGGCAGTGGTCATATTCTTCGAAAAGCACTCTCACTTTGATATCGTAAAAATCATAAACCTTGCTGTTTTTTCATACAGCTTTTTTACAATTTTTTTATACCTTTCATAGTCTTAATATTCGTGCCAACGATTTTCATACTGACTTGTCACCATTACTTTGATACCCTTTGTAATATGTCAATGGTCCCTTTAATGTTCGTTAGGTCCTTTATTTGCCCCAGGTCACTGGGGTGACCCGGTAGGTAATGGAACTAAAACGAATTCGTAAAAATACTTCAATAATAATAATAATAATAATAATAATAATAATAATAATAATAATAATTCGTCCTGGGTATGACGATAAACTGCACCCGGTTGTGTAGTTTCGACGTGGGCGAATGGGGGTACCCTTTGCCACAACTACCCCCAGGTCCACCTTGGGCAAGGTGTAGGACCTGTTAGGCCTGGGTAGGTTGAGTCCATTAGCCTTGCTTGGGAGTCCCCCTAGGAGAAGGAAAACCCTGATTTTAAACCAACCGTAGTTGTAAATATCAGGTTGACGTCTGACGGGGTAACTTTGTCTCATGGTCAGGGTTGGATCTTAAGCTTTGGTTGGCAACTTCCCTAGAGATGGTGTCTCGATAAAAATACCGGTGGTAGTGTAACCTTAAAGTCACTATTCCTCAAACATGAGAGTTAAATGTCTGATCAATTGAATGAAAATAACGGCGTGAATGGGGCTGGAACTTTGTGTGAAGGTCCCTCGCCCG
>RDPX01000033.1:2142269-2166986 GCA_003991215.1 Morbakka virulenta
GAGGGAAGGAGAGAGAGAGAAGGGGAGAGAGAGGGAGAGAGAAGTAGAGAAAGGGAGAGAGAGGGAGACAGACAGAGAGACACAGACAGAGAGAGAGACACACAGAGAGACAGAGAGAGAGAGAGAGAGAGAGAGAGAGAGAGAGAGAGACAGAGAGAGAGACACACAGAGAGAGATGAGTTGGGAAAACATAAAAGAGAACGGTTTGGTTGACAAAGAAGTAGATGATAATGATGACGATCATGATAAAAGACGGAAGTGTTAAAAGAAAAATAGATATTATCTATATATTAACAATTTAATTATTGCATTATTGAACAATTAGAAGCTCAGTTTGGCTCCAAAAAGTCGCAAGGAAATTATTTTCAAACTTTATTATCAGAGAAGTAGTGAAAAAAGGAGACAGCTTGGCTCTCTGGGAATCATTAATTTACATTACAGTGAGACCCCACTCTTGTTAAAAGAATTACTTGCTTGTGAAAATTATTGAACTTTTAGTTAAAATTTGTCAAATTCCAAGACTTAGGCAAGGGGTTTGGTTGTTAGATTGTTCCAGTACACGACCTATCTTCCCTTTGTGTCCAAACGAAATGCTATTTAATTGTTTTTTTGATAGTTTTTTAAATAGTTTTTTTGACTTTAGATGACCATTGTAGACAAAAATATAAACAGACCTGCACCAGCGAAATCATTTGTTTCTCTGTTTGAGATAAACAGCTTTATAAATATATATATATATGTATATATATACAAAACGTCATCTCTGTTACTTCGTTCGTAAGTGCATGGTTAAAGAGATATGTGAACAGTTTGGTGAATTGCTAAAGAGTGATTTATTTTCAAATTGGGTAGATAGGTGTTCGACTGTTTGATCAGAAAAGGAGGTCCCATGCGGTTAGTCATTAGGTATGAAGTTGCGGAGGAGAAATTTGTTTCCGTGTCTTCATCTACCCAATTTGAAAATAAATCACTCTTTAGCAATTTCAAACCGTATCCACATGGGACTTCTTTTCTTTCTTCCTTTCGCAGAATATTAACACCTTGTAATACGTTTGTTTATAATAAGCATGTACAGTATTTGTAGCATTATTGCCTGATGATCGAAATATCGTGAAACTATTAGTTGTAATCACAGTTCTTATTTTTCGTGTTTTATCTTATCTTTTATCTTATATATATATATATATATGTATATTAGAAGAACGAGAATTAATGATTACTCTAGGTATTCATATATGCTTATTGAAGTGCGTCTTGAAAATCATATTAAAAAAACTTTTACTGTATCTTCTACTAAGGATATCTTATCTATATTTAATGCAAGTATAAAAGTAATACTAGAAACAGGTAAAATATTATATTATGCCCATGGTTATCTCAAGAGTGTACACGAAAATTTGTTTACATGCATAATTTATAAAAAATATTGCACAATAAATGCTTGGGCTCTATTTATTCCAATTGTTTTTTTGGTTAGTGATCGAGGAATATTTTTACCTATCCAAAATATATTTTGTCTTATAAATATTTTTGCCTGAGGAAGGTTCATTAAAGTTGGGTGGATGGGAAATGTGTGCTAAACATTCCTCAAACGTTTTAGAAAAAAGTCGTAAAAGGGTTTTAGATGAAACTTTTCTTGTTCCTCTGTGTGCCAAAGGTTTCAGACAATGTATTTTTAATTTTAGCCACTGCTAGCCGTCCGGACCTCTGCCAGTAATGATGTTCTTGTATGGAACTCAGGTTTCTATTTTCCTCACCATTATTCTTCTCCATCTTTTCTTTGAGGGGCCTTTTCCATTTCTATCTAGTTTTCACCAAAGTGATATTCTTGGAAGTGCATTAAAAGCCAATTACAACATTATATTCTCACGTAATCAATGTAAAAGGTAACGTTTTAAGCCATGAGTCAGTTTTGTTGGGAAGCATTGTTTGCACTTAAAAGATTTTTTAAAGGTCATAGGTGAAGGTCATTTAGCCATGTTAAGAAAGCAGCTGTTGCATATGAGATATATCGATAATTTGAAATTCAGGTACTTACGAACTCCAAGGGAAAATGAGAAAACACCTATGGAAAGCATATATCTCACTTAGGTTGGTGAAGATTGCGGAAAAACATTCATTAAGGAAATTTTGATGTAGTAGTAAAAGTGAATAATCATCGCAAGACGTCTATGTAAACAGTGGACCAGTTGATCTCTTTTAATTCTTCTTCCTTTTTAGTAGTGTGGCTTCCAATTTTCTGTTCGACTATCACCCCTGTTTTTCTTGCAATGACTCTTAGTCCTATTTCTAGAGTTTTCTCTTATGCATCTCTCTGACAGCTGGATAATAGTACAATGGTATTACCACATTTCAGGTATTCTAGAACTGGTATGAAAGTCTGATGCAACTTTTTTGTCCTCTGTAGTTTCATTTTACTGACCAGTCAAAAATCTATTTCATATTTTTACTCTGAACTATTGAAGAAAATAGATGAAAAATACACCTCTGTTTTACTCCAGTACTGACACGGAAACTTGCTTTAAGTATATATTACAAGGAGGTAACAGTGAAATTCTGTATAAAATACGCAATATGTCTTTACAGTGCTGCAGTATTCCCGTATAAATCCCCCTCCAAAATAATATTTTTAGCTACGGAATCGATCAAAGGGTAAATTAGGCTAGCACAATATCTTGTATTCCGAGACTTTGGCTGTTTCTGCCTGACAATGATGCCTAAAGATGTGACTGTTCTCTTGCATAAGACTCTGCTAAACATTTTCCGTAAGGGTGACAAGAATGTAACACTTTTTGAAATGCTATAATTTCTCATTTCTAGCCTTTGGTGGCTTGAGTAAAAAGGAGCTAGTTTTGCCATCCGACTTTGTTTGCAATAAATTCCAGTGAATTCCAGCAAAATCCTGTTCTTCAGCTTTTAGGTTGTTTAGATACTTAATATCATTTGATTGTGTTTTTTCATTGTTGTTAAACATGATATCCTACCTTTGCTCCTACATCTGAGATATGATTCATTTTAATCCTCAAGTCTTTCTTAACCTCTTGAACGTTTGGAAGCTAGGTGAGCAAAGACCATCAAGTAGATGTTGAAAATAAGCCCGTTTCATCACTAGTCTTTCGTATTTTTCTTGTAAATAACTAACATTTTTCTTTAACCCTTTTCCCTTTATTTCATCGTGGTCACTTTGTAAAGGATTTTCACGTCTTGTCTGCTTCCTCTTTTTTTGCACTTTTTGCAAGCTCTGTATCACAGTAACCTCTGTTCTTCAATTATTTTCACTTGATTGTCATTTAAAATGTCATTTTTAATAGTCTCTCTTCCATTTCAAGAGGGTTTGTATAAGGGCGGTGTTTTTTGTATTTTTCATTCTTTAGTTCCATCTGAAAAAAGATTGGAGACAGATTATTTCTGCTCTGCCGCTAGGGATGCGAGACACCGCTCCTTGGCCTTGATTGAAAGTGAGAGATGTATACATTAGCAGGTTCGTATTGGTTTTTTCCACATCATTTTGGTTCTTGCTTCCTTTCTGCAGGGTGTAGAAAGACAGTTGTGACGAGGTTTATCTTTGTAAAGTGTTTTATTATCATTTCACACCAATGCAATTCAACGAATTCTCTGCTAATTTGTCATTCACATCATTAGCAAATATCAAATCGACTAATCTCTTGTTATCCAAACCTTGCTACATATAAGTTGTAATTTGTTTGTTAAGTACTGATTGGTAAATAAAACCTATAACAATCTTGAATAACATCAAAGCGAAATAAATTAACTTTTACAAAATTATTTGCAGCCAATAGTAATATTAATTGCAAATAAATTTAAAACCTACGTCAATGTAATTTTAGGGTCACCACTGCCTTTCCCTTAATTTCTACACAAGCAAATAACAATTTTTCAAAGTGTTTGTTTACATTTTAAGTTTGAATGAATGTAAACAACTGGTTTTAGAAGTTGTTCTGTATGCAGCGTAAGTTCCCACAATACCTTATTTTCATATTTTATAAGTAGTTTAAAACTTAGTTCAGTAATTAGTGCAGTTGTGTTGTAATCAAGATGCTCCAAATTTGATTCACTGATGGAAAGAACTCTGGAATTTTACAAAAACCAAATTGCTTGACGTCAAGAAGGACACTGGTAAAAAAAATTTCCTCACTGATCCAACCGAGTTTTAAACAAGGGCTCAATCCTAGCCTAATAACCAGAAAATAAAAGGTAAAAGAAAAAGAAACTTTAACCGATAACGACAAAATCTCACAAAAAATGCAACAACGAAAAATACCCAGGTTTGTAGCATTATGGAGTAGTGATATATCCTGTGAAAGATTAAAAAAACCCAACAAATTCATTCAGCTGTGATTAAATTATTATTTTTGTTGATATTATCATAAAATATCAATTTGCAAATAAACAGCGATAATTTCTTTTAATACTAACTACCCCTGAACAATTAAGCATGTCTCCAAGTTACATAGGTGACCTTGATACCAGCATAAAAAACCGAACCAAAAACCGACCTTGAGGGTCCATAATTTAAGGTGTTTATAGATTTTCATGCATTGTCTTTTTAGTTATATACTAGTGGGTTGTGGCTTGTTTTGACACAATAATGATTCTAATACTCAAAGATTTTAATATCTGAAGAATTTAATATCTGAAGATTGTGATAAAAATCCGGTTCTAGACAGTGTTGTCTAGTATAACTTGCAATAGCCGTAAATATTTTAATGAGACGTAACTCAATGTTCCTCACACCTCAAAATAACAAACAGAATATAATATAAAGCAAGAAAAATTTTACACTAAATTTTAGAAAACCATTAAAAAATAAAAGTGCACACTGACAAAAACAGTTAATCTGGGCACCATTAATGTGGTCGTATTTATCTTGATTTTTGCGCACAAGCACAAAAATAGTCACACAGAGATCTAAAGAGTATTCAGATTCTGTACCAAAAGCGAATAATTTGCAGAATTACTTTTAAGGGCATTATATATACGTAATGAAACTTTGGTGATCATTAACATTCATNAATTCATTTTCAAGTCCTTAAAGTACTTAAGTAATATTGTTTTCCTTGAGTGCAGTAGCATTTTTCTCAACTGTGTGTGAGATTGATCAGCTGTTTTCTCTTCTGTTACCTTTTTTCATAATTTTTGTCAATAACACTCAATCCAAATTCTGAAAAAAAATTATTTACTAGAACCCAACAGTTATCAATTTATTATTATCATTATCGTTATTATTACAACTATTAGTATTATCATCATTATTATTGAATATGCATAAAACGGCGTCAAGTATCCCAGACAATATTGTTTTCCTAACGCTTTGTTAACAAGTATTCTATTGACAATATTGTTTTCTAACAACTATTTCTTTGATTAATCACTTTATGGAAAAATCTTTGCAGTAAATACATCTATTACGTTTTACTTGCGTACACATGCATACATTTTTTGTAGTGTTGTTAATTTTTTATGATATTTTTTGAAATGTAAGCAGCGCAGCTTGCAATTTTTTGTTGTATTTTGTTGTTTATCTCTTTTTCTCACCACTCTGTTCTCCTTGATATAATTATTAGTACGACATCATATTGTAAGCTAGGGTGCATCTATTGATTGAAAGTATCCAACTGCATTCGTAACACTCGAGAGTTTACACTTCTGAGTGTTGGAAGTAGAACTGAAATTTTTCAAATTCACTGCTTTAGCCTTAAAGCAATAAAAAAATTTTTTTAATTTTGAAGGAAAACAAATAAATATAAAGGCTGTCAGAAATCAGACAACCCTTTTCATTTCACCTCTATGTTTCTTAATATTTTCGGATTTAAGCGAAATTATTCCGGAAAAAAACTACTTTCTTTTAATTCCAAATAACAGAGAACAAGGTAAAAAAATTTGTCATAGCGAAATTTCAAATGGACCACAATTGTAATTTGAATAATCTGGCAGCCAGATATCTTTTTAACAAGTGCCCACAGAGAACTTTGATGCCAATCAAACGGATTATCTAATTAGCTGTGTTACTGGCACAATATATAATATTGTCTGCATTTTACTCGTTTGGTGGTTAATCCATAGCATACAATCCTGATAGGCTTAATGCTACTAAAAGTAAGGGATTTGTTATTGTGAATTTTGTACCACGAATCATTCATTGTGAATTTGTTTTTAAAGTTTATACAGCTGTATCAGTACGTTTCTGAAAGAACTATTCAAGGTTAAATTTTTAAAAATTGGTTATGATTTAGATTAGATAAAAAAGATAAAAAGATAAAACTATAGTCAATTAAATACTGTTTTTTTGTGATAAGAGAGGTACCTCATATACAAAAACAGACAACTGTTAACCAGTGTTTTACTTGCTAAGAAATATTCGTGCTGTGAGGGAAATTATTTCAATTAAAAGGACTCTTATTACATAAGTATGCATCTTATTACATAAGTATTTCCTAAATCAACTAAAAAGCAAGCAAGCTCTGCATGCTTGCTTTTTAGTTGATTTAGGAAAAAATTTATATTTCACACATATGTTGTTTATTTATGTTTAACTGAATATTGCTCAAAGTCCGAGAAGAAAAAAGAAATGTTAGAGATGTAGCCAAGGTCAAAAAGATGATTTCAAGCTCATAATATCAATCAATCAATCTATCAATCAATCTATCTATCTATCTATCTATCTATCTATCTATCTATCTATCTATCTATCTATCTATCTATCCATCTATCTATCTATCTATCTATCTATCTGTCTATCTATCTACCTACCTATCTATCTATCTATTATACATCTTTCTCTCTTTCTACCTATACATACTCTGAAGACATGAAGCGACGTATTTTTTTATAAAGGGTGAATATTGAACATAATTAAAAAAGCCTTCCANTAATATCAATCAATCAATCTATCAATCAATCTATCTATCTATCTATCTATCTATCTATCTATCTATCTATCTATCTATCTATCTATCTATCCATCTATCTATCTATCTATCTATCTATCTGTCTATCTATCTACCTACCTATCTATCTATCTATTATACATCTTTCTCTCTTTCTACCTATACATACTCTGAAGACATGAAGCGACGTATTTTTTTATAAAGGGTGAATATTGAACATAATTAAAAAAGCCTTCCATGGAGCAGAAAAGACCAGAGCTCTAAACCCTACGCAGGACACACTTCATAATAAATGAGCTGGCTGGTTTCAAACAAAACAGCTTTTTCAAATATACGTTTGTAAGTTAGTATTTAAATGATTGTTCAAATCATTGCTATCCAAGGCTAAGAAACATATGAAGTTTCTTCCATACTGGCCTTTTTAGTTACTTGCACCAAAAAAGTATTGCGTGATATCTTGTCTTTTGAACTCCTGCTGCACTTCACAGCTTATTTTATTTGTCAAGTGTTCTTCTTCGAGACATAAAAAGGCCAACTGACAGACCACCATCGCTTTCATATTGATGAAAACTATATACATATCTGGGTTCTCTTGTTTCCACCTTCTAATGTTTTTAAGGATATGTGGAATATATATATATATATGTATATATATATATATATAATCAGATGTATGAGTAAGAAAAACTCTAATGTTACAGTACTCAGAGTTTCATGTCTTTCACAATGGAACTCTGAGTACTGTAAAGTTAGAGTTTTTCTTACTCATACATATGATTATATGATAGCTCCAACGTTTTAATGTGGTAGAGCATTGTTGTTGATGACATTTCATATTCATTTGTTAATATATATATATACATTTATAACTATGAGTAAAACACTAAAGCAGAATGCTCAATGTCAGTAATCAGTACGGGTAGACCAATATAGTTAGTATTTGTCTGATGAATTAATTTAATGCGTTGCGTTGTGTGTTTGAGACACAGTCGTAAGTTGGATAATTATACTAACATATCAAAATATATAAAATAGGTTTATTATAATCTACATACAAAGATAAAACCTAGGAGAAAATAGTAGCTTATACAAGACCAGGATTTTCATAAGTGTTTCTTTCCTACTTTGATAAATATTAGAAGGAATAGAAGAATATATAAACATAGTTTTCGATGGTTTGGGTCAACAATTAAATATTATATTTTTTTGGGAAGAATTTTAAGAAATTTTGTAAAACTAAAAAAATCATGTTGACTTAACTAGAACTGATAATATTAATCCAGCAAAAACCATTAAAAGTGTCAGTAGAAATTCTTAACCAATCTAGATTCGCCTTGCAAATTTTTATCATATGACTGTTCATACGAGTTGGTCACCATTATTACCTATCTCTAACCAATGAAAATTATTTAAAAATGAGGGTGAAAATGTTGAAAACACTATGTGAAACAACTGGATTTCAATATTTCTAATTGCTTAGAAATCAAGAATAGAAAATGTTAGGACCTTGGTGAATATGACTAAATATTGCCAATCATAATAGCAATAATACCTGCATGAATGCAAATAAGGTATTTTAGATGCCTAGCCTACAAAAACTTACCTTATCAGTCTGTATCTCCATAAAAATATTTGAGGAAAAGAGACAATAACTTCGATATAAAAACATTTACCCCAAGTGTATTTTTTCACAATCATTGTAATAAAAATATATAGAAACTTGAAATGAAACTATTTACCAGAAAAAATCTCTATTTTGTCTTCTTTTACTTCAATCCAATTGAAGAAATATGGTATTGAGTTTGGGATTGTATTTCGCTAAAAGGTATATTGTAATGTGAACATCTGGTTTGATTACCCATAAAAGAATCAATTTTTTATTTAAACACTTTGAAATCTCACAATAGGTATTCAAGTTTTTAGTCTTGAAGATGGTATTTAGCTAAGATTCTATCCAATAACGATACCTTTGAAATAACATAAGTACGCAAGTGCACACCTGCGCATTATATATTAAATAATGGAATGATTGAATGAATTGACCTGACATTAACTTGTACATAATATTATTTATATATGTTGGAGTTATAAGGTTAGTAAACAGATAATTTATTTTTGGTCTTGTGAGGAAATGACGATATAGCTAAGCAATATGGTCAACACTTTTTTTCTTCCGAATTCCAGCTGTCTTCACTAGTAGGAGATACTCACATGCAAAGTTTTTGTGTGGCGGCTGATGGTGAAGCCAAAACAAATTTAATATTTTAACATATCTCTGAGTTTTTTTACCATTGAATCTAACTAAATATAACCTCACATTACTCTGCATTTCTAAACTGCATCATAGTACACAATTTTATATAGTACAGTATAATATAGTATAATATAGTAAAGTGCAATATAGTATTGTATCGTATAGTATAGTATACAATTGTACAATAGAGTACAGAATAATAAAATATAGTATAGTACAGTATAGTGCAGTATATTATTATGTATTAGTATAGTACAGTATTTTTAGTATACTACAGTATAGTTTACTGCAAAATAGTAAAATGTAATATACTGTAGTAGATTAGAGTAAGTTATAGTATAGATATCATCCTATATTACCATTCATGAAACATTGCCAAGATACTATTAGGGCCATAATATTCTTTTATAGTACAGATAGAATTTTATACTACATTGTACTGCACTAGGTCGGAGTGTAATAGAATATATCAATGCACAATAAAAATATAAATAAAAATTCCGTGACCCATTTCTTAATTAGAATATATGGACAAATATTTGGAACTGAAACTAGCGATCACATCCACTCTCCATTACACCTACTAGATGAATATAAACCTAGAGTACTACAAAGATAGTTTTACTGTACCTGGATTTTGCCATTAAATTTCATTGCAACACTGCATGAAAATCATTTGCTATTTAAGTGCTTGAGTGACACTTTTGTAACAAATTTGACAGAGTTTTGTCGGTATATTGGAACATAATTTGACATATGAAATGACATTAATAATTCTACCTAGCTTCATTAAAAAAAGAGATTACCTTAATTAAAAATTATCTTGAAAATAGAGGCTTTGAAAGCAAAAGAACAGACCTGAGGGAAAATTTGCTGCAATGGAAATATACTCAATAGTGATAAGAAAACTGAATAAACAACGAAAAATCATTTTTTATATAGTAAAATTGTTGAGCTAATTGTTGATTAAAATGAGAGTCCAGAGTAAAGTGTTGTTGTGTCTACCACAATGGTATTGTCGACAAATCACTGCATCAGAGCTCAACTCTTCTGTGACCAAATTTTTCTATTTGTGAGTGTGCAGAGGAAAAGGTTTACATAATTGTCTTGTTTCTTATGTTTATCGTAGTTGTTTTGATATCGCAGGATATTTGATCTCAATACAAAGCTGTTTTATAGAATGAAGCAATTATATCTGATATAGTTTTGAACAATATTAAATGTTGTTTTCACATACACAAGATTACTAACTTTTATCTTTTATGTATTTGTGTTTTCCACTTTTTTGTAATATTGTATTTTAGACAACACTTAAATTGTGAAAAAAACAAAATCAAACTAAAGTGGTTTTAATCTCTGACTATTTCCTTATTTATGACATCATTGTGATTAGCTACCAAAATATATCGCTAATGGATGAAACCTTTCTATTATAAAATTTAAAATCAATACAAAAGAAAATTGTTGGCAAAATGTATTGTTTGTCACCATTTTAATTATTCCTTTTTAAAAACAATACGTCATTAGTTGATATTTACCCCTCAACAAATGTTTGAATGTTTACATCTTTGAGTGAGCGTGCTCTTAATATAGTATCTGCTTTAAACTGGGTGGCAGTCATGATTTAGTTTTCAATATTGTTTTAACTGTTTATGCAAACTGAAGATGGCATTGTACTGAATATCATCATCAACAGCAGCATCATTAAGAACAACACCAATAAGAATGATAACAATTCTTTATTGAAACTCGTTCTTCTACGTTTAGCTATTTCATACAAGGTCAAATCTCACAGTAGCTGTTAGTTTGTATTTGATGGCCTGATTAACAAAATTAAATATTCCTACTACTAATATTAAAGGATAATCAATATAAATAAAATTAATAATAATTTTAATAATAATATTGATGAAAATAACAATAATAATTAATTCATAGTTAGGTAAAAACAAGCAATAAGAACTTGTTATCAAGTCCAAGGTTGACGACACAAAAGAAGAAAGCAAATGTCGAAAGTGTGGGAAGGTAGAGAAAACAGTAAATCACATTGTCAGTGAATATAGTATACTAGCCCAAAGAAAGTGCAAATGATGATAAAAAAGTGACATGAAGTGTTTTGTCATTTAACTGTCTGCTTAGCTCCTCCTCAGTCCTCTTTCTGCATTCTACCTTAGTCTCTGCCATTTCGCATTCTCTTGCAACTATCAGGATCCATCGCTCACGGTTACAAAGATATTCTTTCAAAGTTAATTCCTCTTCCATGACGCAATCAATCACACTCGTAACTCCACCTTCCTTCCTAATCATATACAATCGGAAAACATTGCTTTCTCTATGCAATGCTTCATTCATAGTGAGGATTTTTCATGTTCGAAGAGAAATCCTGCTTACAACCTTAAGTTTGCAATACACTTCACTCTCCACAGATACTCTTTAATGACAATGTTAGCTCCTTCTTATACACGTAAATACTTGTAGCCTCTCTGATCAACTTCTTTCATTACATCCCCTCTTGGCAATACCCTTACGCATTACCTTGACTTCTCTCATACTCTATACCACCGTATATTTCTCTAATTTTCGTTCCATCCTCATACCTTTTGAAGTAACCTTTACTAGTTCAACGAACGTGCTAACAGTAGCTCATTATTATTTTTTCCCAAACAATTTCAGATCATTAATGAGCAACAAACGCTTCAAGGAACTTTTCACCGGACCCACATGCTTACCTACCTTTCTCTCCCTTGAGCAACATCGACAATGGTTTCATTATTACAGTGAGCAGAAGAGAAGACTGAGGGTCTTTTTGCTAAATTCCTCAGTGTATGTTAACCTCGCCAAGTGATTCATTGTTTGATGTCAACAGTGTTCTTCAATTTTCATTGATATTTCTTGTTAGCCCAGAGAGACTTTCTTTTATCTCTACCAACTCCAGCATCTCAAAAATCGAAGAATGCAGAACCATGTCGAATGGCACCTATCAATCAATTGAGCCTCTCCTAAGCCTTCAAGTATTTGTCATTTCTTCCTTCGAAACAGCTTTATTAATCAAAGGCTGATCCTTGATTCCCCTTTATATCTTTCCGCACCCTTTCTGCTTATCTGGTAATTCTTAGCTACTTTCTTAAAAGTTGATTATAACTCTTGTTTGTAAAGATAGCTATCAGCAGCTTTACCATCAGCGACAGAAAAGTAGTTGCTTACCATCATCCACTATGCAGGTCATGGAGACCTCAGAGCGATAGACGTCCCTACCCTGCATAGTTGTGGGATGGCCTTGGGCAAGGCACTGCACCCACTTAGCCTCCCATATCAGGGTTATCATACTGCTGCCTTGCAGACCTTGGACTGTAAAAGGCTAAGGGAGCCAAACCCTACGGAAAAATGGATAGGGGAAGAAAAACCCCGACAGAAAAAGCACCACTCCTATTTTTTTTACGATTAACTCACAGCGACATAGAAACCCAAACGGTGTGAATGGTTCATCTAGCCAGGCTAGATGAACCAATACCAGTATCTGGCACTGGAGATGACCCGCATGTGGAAGACATCTACCAAAGTGATCCCCATAGTGATTGGAGCTCTAGGAGCCAAGTACAGAATTAAGGAGTGGACTGCTCTACTTGGAGTTGACACGAAGAAATTTGGACTGATTCAGCGAACGTCACTGTTGGGTTCGGCTAACGCCATAAGAAAGGTACTATTCATCCCAACGTAGAGTAACTAGATCGATGGTAGAAACACAAACCAGATACTACTATGCTGTGTTATTTATTTTATAGTGTAATAATAATAATTGTCCTGGGTATAACGACAAACTGCGTTGTGGAGTTTCGAAGTAGGCGAATGAGATTACCCTTTGCCCCAACTGCCTCCAGGTCTACTCCGAGACCTTAAAATACCGGGTTGATGACCGGAGGAGTTAAGTCTGTTTATCTGCGTGACCTCGAAATTCCAGGTGGCATCTGGCGCGGAATAGTCAGTCACCTTGGCAGTAAGGTTAAAATGTAACCCCCTTTTTATTGAAACCAGAAGAAACAGATCATGCCGCATCGGCTGTCGCACGAATAAACAAGGTTCGCTTCCCTCAGTAGGAAACCAGGTTGGGATGTTCGAAAAATCTGCTACTGGAATGAATCCCTCTAAAAATAAACTACAAGGTAATCAGAACCAGGATCCCCCTAACCCTGAACCTGCAGTGATTCCAACACCATCAACACAAAAGACAAAAAGACATAAATGGTATATAGAGGAATACAAAAACGTTTTACGAGCATTTTATACAGCCCAAAGGAGGCCCGCAAGAAATTTAACGGAAGAGACCTATTTTGAGTGGAGGAAAATAGTAGGCAATGACTTTCAAAAGAAATTTGATAGTAATAAACTTGCAAATGTACGCAGAGACATATTCAAGTACAACAGACTGAATGACCCCCAAATTGACCAACTTCGAAATGATAACAGACAAGTTGATGATAGTGTTGTGAAGAACAAGCTAGAGATGCAAATGCAGAAGCTATGGTGAGAGTAGTCAGGATGAATGAAAATGAAATAGAACGTGTGATTAATGCAGTTGGAAATGAAGAACAGGATCAGAACAATAACAATGATCAGACTGAAATAGATGACTTTTTAGAAAACAACAGAGCCAAGATTGCGTAAGCACGTGACGATGTCATTAGGGAACTAAGTAAAACTGAATTTACGAAAATGGAAGATAAAGAATCACTACCTAAAATTGCTGCAAACTCAAAAGCTAAAAAGATGATTAAATTTTATAACGTGGCTTTAAGTGAAATAATCAATGAAATCAAAACCAGAATTTGCAGTGTTAATCTTATATATTTAACTGCTAGAGCTGTCACTGTCCAATTAGGTTTAAAAGTAAAGAAAAAAAAGGTAAAAACACACTAATAAGGCCCCTACGTGGAAGGTAAAAATCCAAAAGGAAATTGAATCTCTGCGGGCAGAGATCTCAATTTTAGATGAAATCTCAAAATGAACGGCTGTTAAAACTAGGAAAAGTAGGAAAGTTAAGAAAAATTATTGGTTTGCAGACGAAGCATCTATAGCAGATATAAAAAAACACACTGAAACAAAAAATACAAGTTAAAGCACAATGATTGAGAAGGTTTGATAAGAGAAATATGTTTTATTGTCAAAGTAAAATTTTCAATACCGATGCCAAAAGGATTTTTCGGGAAATAGGGAAAGTACAAATTGAGATTAAGGATCCCCCAAAAAGTGAGGATGTTGAATAGTTCTGAAATAAGATCTAGGGTGAGGAAAAGCTCTTTAACAAAGAAGCAACCTGGATAGAAAGGGAAGAAGAATGAATGAGTGAAGTTGAAGAACGGGATTGGGTGGCTATTACTGAGGATGAAGTCCAGGCTGCATTAAGGAAATCTAAGAAGTGGACGTCCCCTGGCATCGACAAAATTCCGAATTTTTGGTTAAACTCACTAGTACCTTCACATGTAAAATTAGCACAATCTCTCAATGACATCATGGAGAAACCTGAAGATGAACCGGAATGGCTAGCTGAAGGCTTACGTTATCCTTTGCCTAAATCTGATGGCACTAAAAACCCTAAAAATTATCGCCCTATTACTTGACTTACAACCACTTACAAGCTTTTAACCTCAATCATCACGGAAAGAATGTACAACTTTTTAGAAACAAATTCCATCCTACCACAAGAGCAAAAATGATGTCGAAGGAACTCATACGAATGCAAGGACCAACTATTGAGCAACCGAATGATACTCGAAATTTGTAGAAAAGGAAAAAAAAGCCTTGGTACTGCTTGGATTGATTAGCGCAAAGCCTTTGATAGTGTTCCTCCTTATATCTCCAACTTTCTCAGACACAGTATGGGGAAATAGAAAGCACGTCTTCTTCTTTCACACGACAATTCAAGGAGACTCTCTATCTCCACTTCTCTTTTTTTATGTCACTGATTTCTCTTTCAAACCAGCTTAACAACAACGGCTCAGGAAATAAGATCTTTGATAAAGTGATAAACCATCTGTTTTACATGGACGATTTGAAGCTGTACGCGAAAAATAATCAAGAACTTAACGGGTTATCAACCACGGCAAAGGTGTTCAGTAATGCTATATGCATGGACTTTGGCCTTGATAAATGTGCGAAAGCTACATTTGTTAAGGGCAGGCTTAGAGAAACCTCGTCCATTAATGTCGATGTAGAACTATTATTAAGNCAATTCAAGGAGACTCTCTATCTCCACTTTCTCTTTTTTTATGTCACTGATTTCTCTTTCAAACCAGCTTAACAACAACGGCTCAGGAAATAAGATCTTTGATAAAGTGATAAACCATCTGTTTTACATGGACGATTTGAAGCTGTACGCGAAAAATAATCAAGAACTTAACGGGTTATCAACCACGGCAAAGGTGTTCAGTAATGCTATATGCATGGACTTTGGCCTTGATAAATGTGCGAAAGCTACATTTGTTAAGGGCAGGCTTAGAGAAACCTCGTCCATTAATGTCGATGTAGAACTATTATTAAGAAACTAGATCAAGAAGACACCTATAAGTATTTAGGTGTTAAGAAAGGTGATGGTATTAGCCACGCAACTATGAAAAAGAAAATCCGCAAAGAGTATTATCGTCGCATAAGGCTAGTGTTGAAGACAGAATTTAACTCGAAAAACCTCATCAAAGCGATCAACACTCTCGCGATCCCTGTTGTACAATATAGTTTCAGTATAATCAATTGGAATCTCCTAGATCTCCAAAGAATGGACAGGAAGACTAGAAAATTACTAACATCCAATCGCATGCTCCACCCTAAAGCTGACGTTGATCGTCTCTACTTGCCTAGAAGCAACGGGGAACGGGGGCTGTTACAACTAGAACTGTCGTTTAAAACTACCATTATTGGTATGAAACACCATCTTGAATGTACAAATGACTGGATGTTGTCCCTAGTCCATCGACATGAAATTATTAAGAAACTACATTCTATTATCAAGGAATCTAATACTTTTAAGCGTGAGCTAAAGGTAGATCTAATGGTCGAAGCAGAACAAGTACCTGTCACCAAATTGGCAAAAAAGGCAAAAGAAGCTGCCAAGAAAAATAGACTGGACCAACTTTCCCAACGATGGAGCCAGAAAACCCTGCATGAACAGTACGTTCTCCGAAGCCAAAACGCTGATGTAGATTAAGTTGATGAGGAAGGAAAGAAAACGAGTGAAGAAATAAAAGGGATTGTTGAAAGACTGAACGAGATAATGGTAGAAGGACGGAGAAGTGATGAAATCATGTTTAAAAAACTAGACAAAAGAGCGCTAAAGAGTCAGGTAGACAAAGTAAATGAAGCAGTGAAGTATGTTAAGTGCAGGTCCTTCATAGATAGGAACAATTTGATTGTTGCCGGAAGTGTATGGATTGCAGAAAAATTTGGAATGAAAAGAGGTGCTCGACAAAAGAGAAATGAACCAAGATGGAAGCACAGAATAGAAGGTGATATAAGGAAATTAAGGAAAGATGTAAACTTGCTTGAGAGAGGGTTGAAAGGACAATTGGGTGGGAAGAAGACACAAAAAGTGAAACAACTAAGTGAGAAGTACCGAGTGGAAAGAAAGGAAATGATAGAGGAAATAGAGGAAATAAAACAAAGAATGGTAGCAAAAAGTGCAAAATTGAAAAGACACGAAGAAAGAATTGAGCAGTGTCGGCAGAATAGGATGTTTGGTTTGGATCAGAAGAAATTATATGAAGAACTTAATAAAAGCTCAAACTTTTCAAATGAGGTACCAAATGGAGAAGAATGTACAAAATTCTGGGGTGACATCTGCAGTGTCGAGAAGGAGCATAATAGAAACGCTATGTGACTGAAAGAGTTGAAAATTGAAGTAGATCGTAACATGAAACACATGCAAGACACAGTGAAAATAGATACAGTAAAAGTTAAAAAGCAAAGAAGGAAGCTTCCAAATTGGAAAGCCCCAGGACCAGAAAGGGTGCAGGAGTATTGGCTAAAACACTTCACCGCTGTTCACGAAACGATTGCACCCCAACTTTATGGAATATTAATAGAAGAGGAGGTAAGTTAGAAGGTTGTGCTTTGATTAAAAAGAACTGCTTGTATGCTCATTTTTTTGAAAAAAAGGAAATATGCTCAAAGCAGATAAAAATGAACAAAATGTTGGTATTGGAAAAAGAAAGGAAGATATTTTGGAAACAAGGGAGACATTAAAACACAAATACCTACACAGAGTGTTTTCAAAAAGTGCCGAGTTAAGAGGTGGAAATACAGAGAACTAGTTTTGAAAAGCAGATTTGAAGAAGACCACAGAAATTGGAAGACCTCCACTATTATGACAGAACAAGAACAAAACATCAGAACAAATTCTATCAGATGTTATATCGACCAAACAAATTTCGCATTTCCCCCGCATGTAGGCTTTGCGGAGAGAGAAATAAAACAGTTTCTCATTTGGTTTTTGAATACAAGATGTTTTGTCAGACATAGTACAAGAAGTGGCACCATAACAAAATGGCTCAGATTATTCATTGCAAAGTCATGACCTAAAACACACAAGGAAATGAAGTACGATCATCAGCCAAAGGAACTATTACAAAACAAGCAAATAAAAATCCTTTGGGATTTGAGAATAAAAGTGGATAAGGTCCTGGACCACTGAAGACCAGACATGGTGGTTTTTGATAAGGAGAATGAATCTTGCAAGATTGTATACATGATGCATTTTGCCACTCAATTTTTTCAGAACGATGGGAAGAAAGCTGACCAGTACCAGCATCTGAAGTACAAATTTAAGAGGACTTGGAATTGTTGTGGAATGACAGTAGTCCCTGTAAATATTGGTGATTTGGGTAGCATTTGAAAGGACTTGCATAAATGGATTAATAAGATCAATCCCAACATCTACTTTGGAAGCTAACAAAAAATCTTCCTGAAATAAGATTTATTAAGAGACTAAAATGCCACAAAACAAAGAAATATAGACCAGATCAAAGTCCCACCACATGTTGTTTTGCATGGGTGAATGAGGAGCACATTCTTGGGGGTGCAAAAGCAGCTCGAGGTCAAAAAATACACTAATGAATCAGCAACCTATCCAAAACGAATTCTGAATGGTTTTCAGGCTCGGGTTAACCCAATGCCTTGCCCCTCAGATCAAACATCAATATGCGATAAAAACCAAAACCAAAGTAGAGTATTAAATGGACCACGGAGGAATATAATAAATATATGTATGCCTTTTTATGTCTTTAGAGGAACCATCTGAAAACAATACTTATAAAACTTCTAATAGTTGGCGAAATTGTAGTAAGTATGTCAGAAATACTAAGCACAGTAGCAAGTTACCGAATGTTCGCTGAGACATTAAGGAAAATGTGAAAATAGACTTAAGAACCAATAATGCTGTTAATTCACACAATAAATCCTTTCATGATGATACAAACCTTGATGAACAATCATGTGATGAGAAGGACGATGTCACAACACCAAGTGGCCAAGATACTAATGCTCGCTATGACGATGATGAAGAATTTAGTGAGGTAAAGGAAAATATTCTTGAATGGATTGGGAAATCTAAGGAAATGGATATGATGGATAGAGAAACACACGTAGAAGTTGCTATTAAAGAAAAGCATGAAACAGTAGTCAAAAAAGCCAATGCTATGGTGAATAACATTTGTAGGAATGCTAAACTGGATCTCACCGACCTAAATATTCTTGTATATGGTGCTGCAAAGGCAATTGCGTCTTGGCTTGGTAGTAAAGCAAAGAAAAGATCACAAGATGAATCGTCACAAAAAATATCAATGGAAAAATATTATTGGGAGAGAAAGTGAACTGATGAGAGGTGAAATTTCTATCCTCTCTGAAATTCAGGAAATGATCCCAAGAGTAGAAAGCCCTGCATAGTCAACAGAAAATTCAAGGTAGGGGACGAAAATAATATACATACCATCAAAGTAAAGCTGAAATGAAGAATCCAAGTAAAGGCACGATGGTTACGGCGCTTTGACAAGCGTAAGAAATTCTGTTGACAAAATAAAGTGTTTAAAACGGACCAGAAAACGTTTACCTAGACCTTGGCAAAAACAAAGTAATGATTACAGAAACGGCTCAAAAAGAATAATTTGAGCTCTTTAGGTAAGACATTTGAAGTAATGAGAAAGACTATAACAGGAGAGGAGAGAGGATTAAGAATACAGAGCAAAGTAATGAGAGCTTTGAACAATAGGAATAGAAAGAAATCAGGTCTTTGAAAGCCAAATAAATCGAAGTTCCCTGGCATCAGCAAAATTTCAATAGTATTGTCAATAGTATTGTTTCGGGAAATGGCGCCATACCTATGTTGTGCTTGTTGTGTTTGTTTTGTTTCTTTCTTTAGTGCTGGAAGCCATATTTCTGGAAGAGTGTACTGTTTCTTTTATTTTTTTTCTTGTTGTGTTGATTTCATTGTCTATACTTCTTTTATTTTCTCAGCCAAAGGTATGATCCTGTGTCCAGCAGTATTCGGCTATTTCATGATTCTTGTGAGGGGGACTAGGTCTTTTGGTTTTGAGAAGATCTTCCTTAAGGTAGATGTAGTGAAGAAGGAGGATTGATTGTTGTGTTGTAGGAGAGTTCGTCTTAGAAGCTCACTGGTATTGTTCATGTAAGGCAGACTTATACGTTTCAGGGGTTTCTTCATGATTAGGTCCAGTGGTTTTGTGAAGGTGTCTTTCTTCTTTTCTGGGGTCATGTGGGTTAGAAATAATGATTCTTGCTCTTCCAAACAGAGTGGTGATGAAGCTATTTCGAGCTGAGACTGGATGGAATGATGCATTAGTGAGGTACTGGTCAGTGTGGGTTGGTTTCCTGTAGATGGTAACGGAAATGCTGCAATCTGCCTAACTCTTTACTAGGAAATCTAGGAAGGGTATTTCTCTTTGTTCTTCTTTCTCCATGGTGAATGTGATATTTGAGTGTAGGCTGTTGATGTGTTCAAAGAAACCTTGTAGGTGATCCTTTTTGATGATTGTAAAAACATCATCGACGTACCTTTACCAGTGCGACAACGTAATTGAGGCTGGGAGATCTGATTTGGTGTTGGTAGAGAAAAAGACGAAGTCGTGCATCAACATTGATGTTGCAGTTCCAAGAGATAATAAGGTGCATGACAAAGAAACTAAAAAAATTAAAAAATACCAGAAAATAAAGAGGGAAATGATAAGGCTCTGGTTGTTGAGAAAAGCGCTAGTTGTACCAGTGGTGGTAGGTGCTATGGGATGCGTAAGCAAAGGTTTCAAGAGATGGATGGAAAAATTAGAGGTTGAAGTAGGTATTGGGGTGGTACAAAAATAACCTGGTTGGGAACAGTCAGGATACTCCGAAATGTATTGGAGATGTAAGGTGAACTAAACCTCTTGGCTGCTAGTTGTGACTCACCCAAGAGGTGTTATTCGGCAAAAGAGAACAGCCTGTGCCAAAATGCAAAGTAAAGAAGTAATAAAATAATTGTATAGTAATATTAATAATGATAGTGAAAATATAAAATTTTCTTCCAAGACATAAGAATGGAATTTGGGATATCTGAATATGGTTTTTTAATAAGTAAGAGAGGTAAACCAGCACTACTGGATAGAATTGTCTTACCAGACATTGCTTTAAGGATGTTACTCCTATTCATATATCTACCCCTCCAACCATTTCAAGATTTGAAGTGCCTAATGTTTAGACACTTGACCTGGATTATCAACCCATCGGCAGGTATGCCAGCGAATCAAACTGCTAAAATGATTCAAATAAGCTGCCTCATTCAAATCGCCAGGTTTCTCTGATAGAAATCTTTACCTATTTAAGTTTGTGTTTCCTGACAAAACTCACTTAAAATTTTTTGGTTTGTTTGCTCGAAACAACCACGTCAAAATTATGTTCTCAGGGATGCCATATTTGTAAAGCAACAGAAAGCGTTGACTGTCTATATTATATGTACTGCAATGGATTACACTTTCTTTGTATTAGTCACCATTTTGTTGCTTTTCTTCAATATAATTCGCATGCTGATTACTTGCAGCCTAGGAGCATTGTTACTCGAACAAAATATTCTTGTTTATTATCTATACAGATTGACCTGTTACGTGACAAGGGCGCATTTTCCATTTCTTCTTAATAAACCTCTTCATCATAAGGAGATTTAGATTAACAGACCCCCGTTGGGGTGTTTGATAAGAGAAAAATAATTGACCTGTGGTATGCAGATAACATTGCTTTGACAGCAAATTTAGAAGCAGTACTTCAGAGCATTGCGACAAGATTGAAAAAAACAGAGAAAGAAAATTTGGAATGAAGAACAATGTAGATACCACAAAGATAATAACTGTGAGGAGGAACGCGATAGTGCCAAAAGTAAACAATACTAGACGGTGGATAGAGAGAACAAGTAGCAAACTTTACTTGTGTAGGCCAGAAATTTACTGACAATGAGAAGTGTGATGAGAAGATTAAAAGCAGGAACGCAAAAACTTTTTAAATTAAAATAAAAGACACGTGTTGTCATTAATTGTCGTTAACTTGACTTATAAAAGTGTTACTTATGGTCAAAAGTACTATTGTATGTAGTTGGGACGTGGAGAATATCAAAAATGAGTAAAAGGCGGCTAGAAGCATTTGACAGTACTAAGAATAAAGAGAATGATATGAAAAAACTAGACTGAACACATGAAGAATGGAAGTGTCTTGTCTAAGGCTAGGTTTAAAAGAAAAGTTGATAGTGTAATGCAATAGAGAGAAAATGACACCACTTTGGATTTCGAATGCGTCATGATAGTCTACAGAAAAATCTCCCTGACGGCATGGTAGCCAGAATGCTGAAGACTGGGAGTGAAGGAATTTTTTATAGGGGAAATATAAAGTAAAAACAGAATTAGATTATATTGTAAAGTCCATAAACCCAATACCGATAATGTTATATAAAAGGAAGAAGATTATCGCGAGTTTAATGTGGTTTTTTTCCTGGTCACATTATTTTCTACAAAACTGTCTAGATATCAGTTTAAACAGGAAACTAGAATTCGAATAAAATTTAATAGCTAAGTAATAGACACCACAGGGTATCTTCGAATTTGAGCTATTTAGGTGTGTTTTTTTCAAAGTCTCTCTTCTTATGAAATTATTTTAAACACCTGAAAGTAACTGTTGTTAAAAACGATATTATTTTGAGTAAACTAATGCTAGAGACAATTTTTTTGCCTGTCGATGTTGCGTTATTGTGAAGCAACAGTAATAGAGAAAGCCTTGTTTAAAGTTTGAAAAGAGACTCACAATTCTTTCAAATAATCAAGGAATGAAAAGGTAAAGAGTGATCAAATAATCATGGGATAATTTACCGCGAAACATTGCAGAGGTTCAACAAACCAAGCTTATCGGTTTGAAACAATGAAGAAGTTGAATTGGAAAGACCATGGACAGACAATATCCATTTTGCAACTTCCGTTATAAAAATGGATGTTAATAATTTATTCTGGAAATTGACACAAAATCGTATTGCCTTGGAGAGTTTGAACTTTAACAAATGGGTTTGTACTTTTCCAAAAGCTCAGGTTAATTCTAGGTCATCCTTGAGAAAGCTTTAGTACTTGTTGCCTCCCTTCGAGGTTGTAAAATACTTATTTGGTATCCGATGGAGGTCTAGCTCTCTCCTCTGTAAGAAGAAAGCAAATGCAAACCACTACTGATATTCTTATACGTAATACCTATTTTCATTACTATTTTAATGTATGTGTGTAAGTAAAGTGGTCAATTATGCCTCACATCTGTAGTGTCAATACAACTAACTTTTTATATTTCTCATATACAATAATAACAGAGTACCCAGCATTGCCTGGGTATTCCCTTGTGTTCTCATTGTCACCCAGGTATTCACTTGTGTTTGTTTTTGTACTGACATTTGACATTTGTACTGACATTTGAATATTTGAAAAACTTTTTTTCGGTTCTTTTTCAGTCCTCTCATTGTGTTCATTAGGCATTAAAACAGTTTACCTTCCAGCTTTATAAGGTCACTTCCTTTTGGCTGAGCTATAGCCTCCCGTAAAGTTTCACTCCAATCCGAGGTCCCTAGAGCTGGAAACAGCTGTACTTCTTGTCCAGAAAGAAGTGGAGCTGTTTAATTACGTCACTTGCTGTGCCCCTATTTTCTCTCCTGCGTTCCCATTGAGGTTTCGTCCCAGTTTGGTGTCGATAGGACAAATACTGTGCCTCTTATAGTCAGCTTAGTGTCTTCAAAATGCTATACCTTCACTTTCGGTTTAGTAACGTTACTTTTGGTTGTCTAAGTCACTTCCCGGATGTTCGGCCATGTTCGTGCCAAGTTTGCGATCGGTTCACCCGTTTGGACGCCAAGCTTGAACACACAGACAGACAGATAGACAAACAAACATCGGCGCTTTATAAGATGTCTACACTTTACCATTGACATAAATAATCTTTTCCAGTGTAAAGAAATTGAAGGCAATGAGCTATAGTCTATATAGGCTGCAGTGTCTTTGCAAGCTGCATATACTGCTTATATATATATATATATATATATATATATATATATATATATGATGTACATAAAGTGAAGACTGTTTCCTTGTATGTAATACTCATAAAGATAACTCATTGCAGTACATGTATAAATAACAAGAGGATTGGAACCATTTAGTTAATTCAAGGATATGTATGTTGCATTAGGAAACAGACTTTAAGTACTCCCAGATGAAGGTAGATAAAAAGAAATATCTTCAAAACAAAGATTAAAGACGTTTCAATGTAGTAAAAATCGCAAAGTCAAGGGGGGCCAAGTGCCTTTAGATAAATCAACTCACAAGAAACTCACAAGCAAGGGAAATTACTTATTACCTGCCTTCATCAGAGCAAAAGCCTCATTTCATCATTATGTACCAAGACTAGAGACAGTACATTATACATGAGTACATTGACGAATTGTAAGATGAGTCAGAAAGAGGAAAAAAGTCGTACCTTACCAGGTAGTTGAGGGGTTCAAACGAAAAAGAATAGTAGACAACTGACAAATTTAGGATTTCTTTGGATTTGAATAAAGGTTTTGTTTTTTAAATAGAGTATGGACTTTCAGTAACTGCTTCTATTCACAGTTAGCACCGCGGGAGAGGGAAACCAGAAAATGTTGGGAATTGCTGTCTTATGATCCTATGCAAAAGTAGATTTATTATTGATTTTAGGAACATTATTTATGGTAGGCAAATTTAGGACATTAATTAGTGAATTGATCATAAAACTTGGCCTTCGTTTCTAGTATGTTTTGCCAGGAAGGAAACTATTGTAATGGAATAGATCCAGTATCTAAGGAATAATTAGAGATAAACAGTCTCTGTTCTGTATCTATAAGTGTGGCAGGAGGAGGAATGGAGGGAGGGAGAGGGAGGGAGAATAAAAAAATAGACAGATGGAAAGAAAGGCGAAAAGAAACACAGAGAGAGAGAGAGAGAGAGAGAGAGAAAGAGAGAGAGAGAGAGAGAGAGAGAGAGAGAGAGAGAGAGA
>RDPX01000033.1:2167585-2193627 GCA_003991215.1 Morbakka virulenta
AAAAAAGACCGAGTATATGACTTTCAACATCAATGGTCACATCAAATCACTTAATCACACTCCCCTGAAAAAAGTTGAGGATTTCATTTATCTGGGCAGCAATATTGCATCATCCGAAAAAGATGTGGATGCTAGAATATCTAAAGCATGGGCAGCCCTAGATAAACTTACAACTATCTGGAAATCAAACTTACCAGACAAAATCAAACGCGACTTTTTTCGAGCCACTGTCGAATCTGTTTTGATCTATGGCGCCTCTACATGGACACTGACGAAAAGACTGCTCACACGTCTAGACGGCACATATACCAGAATGCTTCGTGTCGTTTTAAACATCTCCTGGCGTGAACACCCAACTAAACTGCGTCTTTATGGCAAGGTACCTTCACTGTCAAACATCATCATAAAATCCCGCATGCGATTCGCCGGTCACTCTTTCAGAAGCAAAGACGAACTAGTGAGTGAACTGATAACTTGGCAACCCACTCATGGAAAAGCCAATGTTGGAAGACCTCATAAGACCTATCATCAACAAATAGCAGAAGACGCTGGCTGCCACAACACTGATGAACTCGAGACAATGATGCAGGACAGAGATAGTTGGCGAGAAAGAATCAGATTGGTCCGGGTAAACAACCCGACCGTGATTGATTGATATTTGTTTTGTACATATCAAACTACAGATATGGAAATGTGTTGCTAAATACAAAAAATCATTTATTTCTTAGCCTCAACTACCTTTCCAGCCTCAGAAAGAATGTAATTATCCTCTAGCTATGCTTTGCATCCAGAAATCACGTTGCATAAGAAACCAAGTGAATTACTTTCCATTTCTTTGTGACACATCAAAGAAAAAGGTAACCTTTGCGTGTACATCAAAGGAGTTCATCATATTTGAAAAGTCATAAAAAAGTTAGCGATATTCTAAATATTTTCTATTCTTTCAACACCGTATTGCAAGCGAATGACGTTTTTCATTTACTTGATTTACCAAAAGTGACTAATTCATAATAAAAATTAAGTCTACACTGTAAGAGTATAATCAGGAGTCCCTTTTTAGAGCAGGGGTACAAATTAAATATTGATATATCCATGACGAGAGCTTGACTACAAAAAACTATTATGCTACCACACTGTTACATAGAAAAATTGGAGAATGGTTGTATTTAATGGAGGAAAAATATTTGTGTAAATTAGATTACATTTCAATCATCTAACCCAAGGTGGTAACGTATTACAATGCGTTAATTTTCTGAGAAAGCAAGAAAGAAAGGAAGAAAGAAAGTCCCATGTGGATACGGTCTTTCTTCCTTTCTTTGTTGCTTTCTCAGAAAATTAACGCATTGTAATAAGTTACCACTTGCAATTTTTATTTGTTTATTGGTTGTAAAGTTTATTGGTTGCTTTTAATTCTACAGAAAAAATGTTTTACTCTTTAACTAGACTTTCCATAAAAAGAATTATTTTATAGATTTTGTTGATTTCAAATCCATTTTTGTTAAAATGACCGTATCAAGAGCAGAACGTCTTACAACCTATTTTATGCAATGATAAAAACATACACACACATTAAAAAAAATGTATCATTCAGAAATAGTCAAAAATCAACTTATTTTGTATATTCAACAAACGAATAAAATACATAATAAAAAGTAACTCACTAATTAAATAATTAATTAACAAAAGAGATGAATATAAAAGCATTCATTCGTAAGCATCCCACTTAAAGTAAGCTTTAATGGTTACAAACCATACAAGTCACTAAGAGTATTTAACTATTAAAAAAGACTAGGCATGAGATAAGAATTGATTTTAGACTCTAAAGTACCCAAGACATATTATTGAGGAAAGCACTCAAAGGACAGCAAGTTCCAAAATCTTATCGTCCGAGACAAAAAGCTATATTTATAGATATATTTATTACAAAGAGGAGCAAGTGCTTAATGATAAAGGTATTAAGAGAAACCAGCCACAAGAGATAACCTGAGCTTTTACCAGCAAGAAAAGCTCATCCATCACTCTCAATATTAGCACCTAAAGAAAAGACTAAGACAAGCCGTATTTCGTCCTCGAAGGGGTTCAAGCGTAGTGACAATATTTGTATCTATCAAGTTACAAAAACGTCTTTGGCCGATCAAGAACATGAAGATGCAATGAGGAAGCACCTGTCCAGATGTGACAAAAGTACTCCATACCAGGATGAATGGTAGATTTTGTATATTTTGTATCTTTATAAAATATTAAGTATCTTTATGAAGTGGAAAGTTTGCTTCTAAAACCAACCGTTTTAGAAGTAAAGATACAAAATACAGATACATAATGTCCCCTCAGGGGTAAGACACTTTCTAGCACGATACAAAAACCCAACCCTTTTTAGAGTATTTGTACCAATTGATTGAATATAAGATTTCCATATATAAGGTATGGTGAAAATGAAAAACAACGTAACCTCATTGAGGAACAATCCTTAAGAGGAGCATCATACGAAGGTTGGCATTAGATGATTGTCTAAACATATCGAAGGGAAATAATCGACCTGCAAGAATAAAATACGCTGTTGTAAATCTTTCAGAAATCTCTACTTCCAAGTTTTAGGGAAGAAATAGACTCAGATATTTGTTCAGCTTTATGAGATTTAGCTATAGAAATCAATGCCTTACAAGAATCAATAGCCCGTCTGCAAGAAACCAAAGGTTCATTGGTTAAATCACGTCGAAACGGAACACAGAAATGATTTACAGCTAACAAAGGCAAACTAACCAGAGCATTGGACCTTGGAGAGGAATGACGTTTGATTTTGTACCTACGACCAAGTTCAAATGTTTTTATACTAACCTCAACCCGTTCTGTGAATTCAGTTGTAGAATAAGATGACAATTTGCTGAATGCATAATCCCAAGGAATGTTACCAAGAAATTGTCGAAATCCATGCCAGGAAACTGATCCAAATTTAAAACTCTTAGGATGGTATGGCTTGTCAACAAGATTCAAAACCGTTTCTTTAACTTTACCATGATAATACTGTCGGAAGCTTTAATACGACGTAATTATTAAACTACTCCTTTCTCAGAAGCAATAGTTTAAAGAGATTTAAAAGAGAAACTTCACCAGATTTCAAATCAGGAAATCTCATGCAGGTCAATGCGTTGTACAAAATGAAAGGCAAGATTCAAAATTGTAAGTAACACCTTCAGGTCTGTTAGTCTTATCAAAATGAGTCAACCAGATCATGTGACGAGCATTAAAGTCACACTAAACAAAGATGATAGCAAAATGATGTTGGTCCAGAGTCTTATCAATTGAGTCTAATAAAACCTCTTTTAATAAACAAGAATATTGCTGTACATTTTATTTCATTCTTTTACCCTAACCAAGGTTTGGAAGCAACCAGTGCAGAGAATATTTTTATTGGTTTTTTTCTTTGCACTTTTCGTATTCTTTTTATTCATTCTCTAAAAACATGCACTGACTCAGTAGTATGCTACTAAAGGATGTACAAATTTTAATGGTGCTCCGAAAAATTTATTTCAGTGGGTTCATTGAGCATTTCTTGCGAAAACAAATATTTATTGTGGTTATTATTATACAGATATTGATAGGATAGAAAGCTGTCGAATAAAAATTATACAGTTGAGCTTCTAAGCTAACATATACTTTTTCTTTACTCAGATCGTATACAGTTAACCTCTGTTAGGATGTTTTTAAGTTCAAAATCTGTTTGACTGGTATATTGAAGGATTATTAATTGCAAAGAGATTAAATTGACCATTTAAGTGATCTCACTTCCAGCTTATTGTAAAATGGTTTTGTTACTATTCGGGGCACATGCACAATTTACTATTAAATAATGTAAAGATGACGTAGTTTGTTTTAGGGCAGTATACAGTTATTCCACAAAGTTGACCATACATAGAAATGTGAAATAATACAAAACTGACAGTGGCTTTGTTAAGTAGCACGTCCTTGTTTATCACATGACAAGAATGATGACAGTTTGTCACTAACGTCAGCCTTAGTTGACCATCTTTATACAGCTTAAAGTCAGTCTGAACAATGCAGGGCACATTACGGATCTCGTCAATATTTAGAAATCCGCTTAACATGAAACAGATCCCAAAGCGTTTTAATAAACGTATTTACTCACAGTATCGTAGCAACACATCAAATAACAAATAAGTGCAACAAAAAGGAAAACATTAAAATAAACAAGCAAACAGAACTGTAAAAAAACCACTTTGGATTAGAAAGGAGAGTTAATTGCTAAAGCAAAGTGTTAGAGCAAAATTCCAATGTATTTTCTTTTCTTNGCCAGCTTATTGTAAAATGGTTTAGTTACAATTCGGGACACATACACAATTTACTATTAAATAATGTAAAGATGACGTAGTTTGTTTTAGGACAGTATACAGTTATTCCACAAAGTTGACCATCCATAGAAATGTGAAATAATACAAAACTGACAGTGGCTTTGTTAAGTAGCACGTCCTTGTTTATCACATGACAAGAATGATGACAGTTTGTCACTAACGTCAGTCTTAGTTGACCATCTTTATACAGCTTAAAGTCAGTCTGAACAATGCAGGGCACATTACGGATCTCGTCAATATTTAGAAATCCGCTTAACATGAAACAGATCCCAAAGCGTTTTAATAAACGTATTTACTCACAGTATCGTAGCAACACATCAAATAACAAATAAGTGCAACAAAAAGGAAAACATTAAAATAAACAAGCAAACAGAACTGTAAAAAAAACACTTTGGATTAGAAAGGAGAGTTAATTGCTAAAGCAAAGTGTTAGAGCAAAATTCCAATGTATTTTCTTTTCTTAGCTCTCCCATATAGTCACAAAGTCAAAGAAAGGTAATAATGACATACGAAATTGAGGTAGGCAATTAGAGTTTCGGAAGAACAGGTTGTATAGAGCAACTAAAAGATTTTTTTAAATAAACGTGGTATAAAAATTTAAAGAGAAAAGCAATTTAAAGACAATTAAAAAAAGATGAGAAGAAAACTATTTTGCAAATGGAAGTATTTAGATACAAAACAGCATTGATATAAAATGCTTCTTTAAATGTATTAAATTTTTCTGTGGTATTATCTAAGATAGAAAATCTATTATGTATTACCACATACTATTGAAAAACTTTGTATAACCCCTATGCACGTAATACCTTGAATTGAAATCATAGTAGACTATATACACAGAGAATATACAGCGTTTTGCCTTCGTAAGATTCATCTATTTGAACTAGAATACATGAAGTGTTATAACATATTTAGCAACAAAAGCAAACATATTAATTTCTTGTTTCTCATTTGCTTTTGACATGGAAAAGACATTAAACATCATTTTCATGTATCTATCACTAAAATCAAAAGGAAGGCTTGCAGTCAATAAGTTAAAAAATTCTTGTTCAATTCCGACAGCTGACAAGGTCGCAAGCGGCCATTAATCTTTGCCAGACGTTACAAGAGGGAAAGGAAAGGAAAAATCGACGTAGCATAAGGAGACGAAAATCAACGTTGCAAAAGAATTCAAAAATCAACAGAGAACTAAAAAAATGGGAGATCAAACTTAACCAAAATGTAAAAGAACAGAGTAGAGTCTTAAAAAAATAACCTTTACTGAAGGGGAGAATTTAGACGTTACAAGAGGGAAAGGAAAGGAAAAATCGACGTAGCATAAGGAGACGAAAATCAACGTTGCAAAAGAATTCAAAAATCAACAGAGAACTAAAAAAATGGGAGATCAAACTTAACCAAAATGTAAAAGAACAGAGTAGAGTCTTAAAAAAATAACCTTTACTGAAGGGGAGAATTTAGACGTTACAAGAGGGAAAGGAAAGGAAAAATCGACGTAGCATAAGGAGACGAAAATCAACGTTGCAAAAGAATTCAAAAATCAACAGAGAACTAAAAAAATGGGAGATCAAACTTAACCAAAATGTAAAAGAACAGAGTAGAGTCTTAAAAAAATAACCTTTACTGAAGGGGAGAATTTAGACGTTACAAGAGGGAAAGGAAAGGAAAAATCGACGTAGCATAAGGAGACGAAAATCAACGTTGCAAAAGAATTCAAAAATCAACAGAGAACTAAAAAAATGGGAGATCAAACTTAACCAAAATGTAAAAGAACAGAGTAGAGTCTTAAAAAAATAACCTTTACTGAAGGGGAGAATTTAGACGTTACAAGAGGGAAAGGAAAGGAAAAATCGACGTAGCATAAGGAGACGAAAATCAACGTTGCAAAAGAAATCAAAAATCAACAGAGAACTAAAAAAATGGGAGATCAAACTTAACCAAAATGTAAAAGAACAGAGTAGAGTCTTAAAAAAATAACCTTTACTGAAGGGGAGAATTTAGACGTTACAAGAGGGAAAGGAAAGGAAAAATCGACGTAGCATAAGGAGACGAAAATCAACGTTGCAAAAGAATTCAAAAATCAACAGAGAACTAAAAAAATGGGAGATCAAACTTAACCAAAATGTAAAAGAACAGAGTAGAGTCTTAAAAAAATAACCTTTACTGAAGGGGAGAATTTAGCGTGATAAAGAAAATGAAAAACTTGGCTTGCATCTAATTGTAATTCTAATTCGAAACAGTGCTACTATTTAATTGCCACCTGCTCTCCCAATTAAGAAATCAGTTGAAAAAATGATTCTGAAAGAACTGCAAGGTCCATGTTTCAATTGTTTTACAGCAGATGTCCAGAAAAACTAGTCACACACTTGAGGTTATTTCCTGTAATTTACATTGCCATCTGTTTCTGATATTTTTCTAAATAGTTTTGCTATGTGAATAAATTACTAGTTTTTGTAAGCTGCATATAATATATATGACGTCAGAAAACAAAAAAAATAAATTTTCCTTTATTCCCTTTATTCTTTTAAATTATTTGACTAATACAATAAATTACCAGCTTTTGTATTTTCAAGTTGTAAAAAAACACAGGTAATTGTTTTTATGATGGATTTTTAATAACAAAAAAGTATTTTGGCATGAATTATATCTTTGGAATCTAAAATCGATAAATCTAGGTAGCTTTGTTATAGTGTGTATCTGTGCTAATGTTTTTAACACTACTATACACTGAACTTAGTAAAATAACATTGGACTCTTGGGTCTTGATCTTCAAACATCTGAGCAAGTTAGGTGCTTATCCACATAGAAAAATAATATCTCTTTACCGTATCATGTCAGAGAAAGCATTTTAGTACAAACATATCTGTAAGGAAATGTGGCCCTGGGAGTTACTAAAATAATTTAAATGGCTTAACGTTTAATCTTTAATTTGCACACTATTTCTATTCGATTTTCTTCAAATTGTCAAATATTATCATTAAACTCATATGAACCTCATTTCACTTTAAAACAGCAAATGTTTAGCCAGAATTATAATGATTTACAAGACTTTTCTTTCAATATTGCTTTCAATTTTAAAGTCAGTGTTTATTTTAGTTTACTCTTTCTTTCTTTCTTGCTCTCTCTCTCTCTCTCTCTCTCTCTCTCTCTCTCACACACACACACACACACAATCACATTCACATTCACATATTTTTTTATTTTAAACGTCTCTATGATTTCAAATCCCTCTCTTTTGTTCTTGTTTTTCTTTACTTCCCTGTCTGGTGGAATAAACTATTCCTGTCTTGGAAGGGAAGTCGTCATTCTGTGAAAATGTAATTCCTGTTTGCGCCATTAGGATGAGCTGGCTGATGATAGTGAACTAGGTGAAAAATGCCACATTTAAGTCAAAACATAAAAGATGTGGCTGTGAAATGATCTATCTAAGAGCATTTTGTTGGTTGCTCTGGTGGTGGAGCATGTGGCCATAAAAGAAATTTGCAATAGTTCGAAACCCAGTTCGATGCAAATATATGTTTTACTTTCCTTTAGTTTCATTTCCTTTCCTTTGATATTATTTTTACAATTTTTCTTCTACCTCCTTTCTTGTGCATGTGCGTAAATACTCGTATTTTTCATCCACTGAATTACATCTCCCAAAGCTACCAGAGAAAAGGAGGTACTGTCTGTATTAATTGGGTTTGCTTGGTGTCCAATATCCTTCCTTTATCTTGTTTTCTTCTTCAATTAAGCTTCTCCGGATTCCTTTCTCTCTCTCTCTCTCTCTCTCTCTCTCTCTCTCTCTCTCTATTTCAAAGTGAAAAATGTAGAAAAATTAATTTTGAAGACAATAGATAATACGTCAATTTGTAACCATATATGGAAACTCTTCCTATTCTCAGGCACATTCCTTTCACGACGTTAACGATGTGTAAAGTTCTCGAACACTGTCTGACTTACGTCACGATGGCGTAATAAAATATTTTCGTCCATACGTTCGTGACTATACTCATCCAATTTCTCTTTTGTTCAGTGACTGTACTTCTAAAATTATTGAAGACTATACATAACTTCTTGTCTATAACTAGAAGGTGATAATAATTGAATATACTTTCTTCGATGGAAGGTAGACCTAGCTTTTTCAATTACTTTGAACTGTTTCAGCTGGAATTTTTTTACTGCTTTTACGGTTCAGCAGTACATGTTGTACTATAGCCGAATCACAAGTAACAATTTTGTGTATTCTTGCAATGTCTTTTTGGGTGAACTAGAAAAACACTAAATTATCTTCTGTAAACACTGGGCAGATGGTGTTTTATTCTATCCATTCATATTAAGGATGTACAGCCTAAGTACCTGCCATTATATCGGCACTTAAACTCGTAAACAATCACTATCTAAACTTGTGGAAGGAAAGACATCTTTTTTAGATGAAAAAATATTTTTTGAACAGTAAAAACTAATTTGGGAGCGGTAGCACTATAGCTTTTTGATTTTTGTTTTGAAATAATTTGATTTTGAAATTTAGTTGAAACCAGGCCTATTTAGGATAGCTTGAGATTTATAGAACAGCTTTCGAGACAAATTTAACAAGAAGTTCAAAGCTAGTTAATTTGTGCCTCATCTTTATGTTTACTACATCGTTAGAGTAATCATGACTCAAAAGAATTTTCGTAATTTTATCTAGTTCTCCTGACAAATTGTCAGGAGGCCCAAATGATATTTTTGACGAAGCTAGGCAAATAACGCAGGACAAGCCAAAAGACTTAAAACTGATAACGATAAAGAATATAAACGTTGGGGTAAGGCATTTGCTAGCTATAGCGAACTAAAAATTCATCAGGATAAAGTATGGAAGTATTTATGTGAGGTACAGCAACTCAGATCGTCAGATCGGAAAACGAGTTAGAGAATATCCAAGGAAGCAAGCTATGGTGGAATTTACACTGCAGCTGCACCAAAACATAACAGATTTTGTAGAAGATAGAAAGCTCAGTATAAAGTGATCAAAAGCAAACGAGAAGTCAGAATACAGAAAAGTTAACAGTGAGATTTCTGGTATTTCAAAAAGACACAAAGTAACCACGAAGTAACCAAGAGAAGCTTGAAATGCAAGCAAAAGTGATATATGACGAAGGAACCAAAGGTTTTAATATCGAACAAAAAGAAAAAAGGCAAAAACAGCGGATGGAACTCAAACCTCAAGAGATAATAGCAAGAATAAAAAAGTACAAGAAGTATTTGAAAACCAGCTAGATAACTGCTAAAAAAAATGAAAAACAAGGCCTAAAGGTGCGAAAAAATAAAAAAAGAACTAAGAAACATAATGAGAAACGAGCGGCTTTTCCTCAGAAGAAAGGAAAAATCAAGAACGAAGCAGAGCTTTCTGAAAGACCAATAAAAGTTTGTCATACCTTATTCCTGGAACAGAAAAGTGGCAGAATAAAATATTTAAAGGAAAACCTAGACATCTTCAAAGACCATATAGTGACTTAAACCTTAATGACAACCATTCCGCCTTTTTGCACTTGATACTTAGACTTTTCTTTTCGTTTTCTATTATCGCAACATATAGTAGTCTCTGAAGATCCTCTTGTGACTCAGCCATGAGTACTGTGTCATCTGCATACCTGATGTTTGTATTATTGTGTCCACACAAACGGAAGCCTCTCTCCTTCTGTAAATGCAAAATTAACTCGCTGTGGAAATTGAACAAATCTGTTGACATAACATACCCTTGTCTTACACCTCACTTAACCTGTTATATTCACTACATTCTCCTTCAATGTGCACGCATGCTGATTGACTCCAGTAAAGATTTTGTGAAAGACGAAGGTACTTACCACAGATGTTTAACTTGCCTAGGTCTTCAAAGAGTTGTACATGTGTACCCTATCAAAAGCTTTTACATAGCCAATAAAGCACATGTACACATCTCTGCACCCCTTTTATTAATCATACGCAGGAGGACGAAAGCAGGATTTCGTCGTCCAGCATCTTCCATAATATCGAACTGTTCCCTTCCTACCTCAGGTGATATCCTTTTCCTTGCTCTCATAAGCAATATCCTCAGTACCAGTTATGTCACATAACTCATCAGGCTGACTGTTCGGTGTTGTCCACAATCTACAGCTCCTGCATTTTTAGGAAAGACTATGAAAATGGATCTTATCACGTCACCTGGGAAACTACCCTTCTCATAGATCTTGTTGATAACTGCTGTCAACTTCTCAACACCGTACCTTTCTAAAGCTTGAATCATCTCTGGTAGGACCAAGTCAAGGCCAGCTGCCTTGTCTCTTTTCATTTTCTGATGGCAGCTGGCACCTCTGAAGTCAAAATTTTGTGTCCATTATTAGCCTCTAAAAGAACAGGCATTACTCCTCGCAGGTCATGGAATAGTTCACCGATGTATTCTATCCAGCGGTTTAGTATGTGCACTTTTTTAACTACCATGGTTCCATCAAGCGCCCTTAGACAGCCGGATGTAGAACACTGATTTTCTTCCACCTATCTCATCGACTCACTTTCGATTTTAAAGCATTTCTTATCGAGCCAGGTTTCTTTGGCCTCATGATATTTTTTGCTTGATGGCTTTATTCAGCTCTTGAAATTCTCTACTGCTTCCATCGCTGATTTTCTGCCTGTCATTCATCATTTCTGCTATATCATCTGTTATCCATCTTTTTCTGGATATTCTTTCTTTCTGAGGAAGACAATTATAAGCTAATTAGATTAAGATGCACGTCATGGCATCACGGATGTGATGTTCCTCATCTTCTAGAAACTCAAACCTATTCTTCACCTTTGCTACTAACGAGGTAAATTTAACAATGTAGCTGTTCTGAGGATCTATTTGCTTGCCTAAAAATGTATGGCTGTAATATGATGCAATAGATGGCCAGTATCAAACTGTTACATACGAAACAAACTTGCTTTGTTAGGTACTCTGAAATCATTCAGCAATTTCTAACACATTATTGACAGTGTACGGCATGGCAGTGATTATAGATGTACTTTATATATTGCTCAAAAACAAATGTTTAACTACTGTAATCATTTTGTTTAGTTTTGTGGGGTTCTTTCTCGGTTGTATGCAAATTTTCTTTTTTGATATTTAAGTGTTTTAGTCTTGGTGTTTTCATTGAATGCATGGTCTTTATTTTTAAGAGTAATTTCCAATTTCCCCAAATTATTGCATGCGCATAGGACCTTAGGTTTTCTCTTTCTTTGTTCGCCTGTTTGTATACAATATACCTCTAAAATTTATAAAAAGATTTAGGTAAAATTTTCAAGTAATGTTGATAGTAGTACAAGAAGAAATAACATTAATCAAACTGATTAAGTTTTGATAATGATCGGGGTCGTTGTCTTCACCTTGTTTGAGCAATATTCCACAGTTTGTATAAACCAAAGCTGCAGACCAACAGATCTGTGAGGACATAGACAACATAATATTTGTTAACCAATGGTGCTGAGGCGTTGCTGGTTTAAGGGCTTTTGTAGTAAACAGACGATTCCCGTTACGGATCCGAGAGATCTCTTCATTATTTTCATGAGATGTCTCTGTGTTTTCAGAAATACTATCAGAAGAATCATGAGATTTAAAGACTTGGGATACCTTTTTTAACTTTTGACCGCAAAGAAAGCAAAATAATACACTTATTATTTTGTCAAGAAAAAATGATATAAAATCAACAAAATACAAAATTAATATAAGGTAAACCTAAAAAGAGACAAGAGAGCACGACGATAGAAATATTGTGATCATATACAAAACATGATTTTCTTTTTAAATGAATGCAAGACTGCAATATCTACCAAATATTGTATCTGCTTGGCCGAGGTTTATTCTCTCTCTGAGTGCTTTTTTACTTTTCTTTATCGGAAAATGTTATTGTGAAATAGAGAAATTTATGAGTTTTCATGGAATATTTGACTGATCTCGGGAAAACTATTCTAAAAACACTTTAAAACAAATACCGATAATAGATAACACTGAATCAGGCTGGAAGTCAACCAAAAGATACTATTTACTACAGTACATTTTTTATCTTAGATCTAGAATATTGTTACTCTTCCTGAAAACCAAAGGAAGCAATAGATTAAACAATACAGATAAAAATGCTTGCACCAATTTTTATGACTACAGAAAGTGTAATGACTACAGGTAGGTTCTCACTCTTGCACATAAGTAGAACTACCAATCAGTACAATCAGACGATGATAAAGAAAATATCACTTGATCCTGTCACTACATTCACTAAGTGTACATCATGATGAACAATATTACATTACAGATTGGCATTAACTAAGAAATAGGAATGAAAATAAAGATAGTAATCTTAATGTAAGTCAAGACTCATCTGAAAGTAGAGTAATTAATATCTCAGGGCGTGAAAAAATGTTTCCTACCCTCTTAAGTACCAACAATATCCTTCACATTCTTCATTAAATTTTAATTCTCTAATTTGTAAGTTACTTTGATGGTCTAAATATGCAGTTAAATGGTTTAACCCTCTTTTGGATAAGAAAGTGCTCAAAAATACCACTACATAGGTTTCACCGCATAACATTTTGAATAAAGCCTAGTTCTTCTTGAAAGTTTAAAAAAAAATTTTAAGTAAAAATCTTAAAGTAAACTGATGTGGAAGTCCTCTTTCTCACTAAACAGATTGAAAAATAGCCTTTTTTACAAATTTAGCAATTAAGAAGGGGATATTATGTATTTCGTATACATATTTTGGCTCTGGTGAAAAAATAAAAGCACCTAATCTGCTTCTGAAGAGTGGTAATGTATTTGATATATATATCTATCTATATATATAATGTCATGTATAAATTATATATCTCTGAAGCTGTTAGATATATACATTGTCCATAACACGTCAAAATAAATGGATGGTATATTTTTTAAATAGCGTCAATTAAACATAGAAAGAAAAGACCATGTTTCATTAACTGATTTCTTGACCCTTCCTTTGCACAGTGTCTCAAAATCAATCCTTCTGCTGACTTTTCCTTTCAAACCAACTTCTCTTTCTACCAAAAAAATGGCTTTCATAATAGATTGTTCATTTTAACCTTAAATTGCTCATATTATATGTAATTGCTCAATTAGCTTTGTCAATTACTATCTGCTTTGATCATATTTCTTCCTTCTCTGCTAAATATTAGTCAATCATGACACTGCCCCCTATTCTTAACTAGTTTCATTAACCCAAAATGGCTTTCCTTATTTGTTAGATTTGACTTTTCCTATATATCCTCTATATTAATAGCATCGTTAACAATCTCCTACTCTGCAATACCTCTGACTTGCACTTTTGCTTCTTCACCAATATTATTCTCCATATTCTACTCTGTTTCCTCACCAACAACTGTATTTTGCTCATAGTTACACTGAAGCTTGATTTTTCTCTGAACTAATTCCAGCTCTAGTTTTGAAAGCCTCTGCTCAGTGCTCTCAAACCAATTGCTAATCTGACACTCATAATACATTATCTTCTTATGTCCCCTCACTGGTCTACTGCTCCTTTCGGACAAGAAAACTTTTTTAAAAGATCCGCCCTTCTTCATGCTGTTGTCTAACAAGTTAGATTACCAGTTATTATAAAGAAGGGGTACTTATAATGTTTTCCAATGAACAGAGATTTTATTGTAAACACCGTCACTAGAAGAGTTACCAACTAAGGATTAATCACCTCACCTGCACGTTAGACAGACTAGCATCCATTGAATACCAATCTGGTCCTACATGGTCTTGGAGAGAGCTGACAAGAACTATATTTAGTTTAGAGGTGACTTTTAAGTAATTGCAGCAAATTATCCCAAGTCGAAACTCCGTAACCAAAAGCAGACTCACGTCATACCAAAGAACAAAGATACATGAGTACAGTTCTATATTGTTCTAAGACTTTATAAAAATTATTTTGAGAACTATAAAGGATAACTTTGTCGATTTTTCAATGTTTAACCGAACAAGGAACAGACAATATAAGAAGGGCCTGCTCAGAAAGGAAATTATAAAAGGATGAAGAAAAGACTAGTTTTCAAAGTAAGAAAGGAGGAAAAACTGAAGAATGAAATAAATGGGCTTAATATATCTAGATGTTATATGAATGGGAGGGTGAGAATAGAACGAAATTGAAAGAAAATACTAATCAATAGGCTAAAACATATTCAGAGGGGAGTTGGGTTTTTTTCTAGATATAATATGGCTTTGATACTAAAGGAAAATATATTGTATGAGCATGAGCCACAAGATGTCCAGCAAATTAAGAAGGAAAATATATAATGAGAATTTTCAGTACAAAGAAAGCCCTACCTTAATAGTATGGCAGTACTACCTCCTTTTTAATCTACTGAGCCGCCCCAGCACTCATAGCTAAAAATCTAGCCTCCTCGTCCGCTTTATACGTTGTTTGGTCTTATTTTTAGATTGTAGAACTCTATTGTAGGTAATATATATACCCACATGGCAGTTTTTTGTCCCAAGAAGCCACTCTAACTCTAATATCAAAAAATAAAACTGCTCATCTTCAGCGACCGGTTTAGACGTATATTGACACCAAATTAAAGTTTTCCATGTTGACTGGTGTTTGATTTTATTCAAATCAGGTGCGCACGTGCAAAATGCACAATCACACACAAATACTTCGAATTTTTAAACAGATATTTTTATGTATAGATTTGAGAAAAGCAAAAATTGAAAATGTGTGTCATTCCCTTCCTTAAAACTAGGATTTGTGCAATAGATGACAAAAGAGTGAACTTTATAGTTGCATTGACCCTAGTTTAAAGGAGGTGTTAGAGATCATAAATTTGGCATCCCTAACTTTACAAGACAAACAATATCAGAGAAGTTGGTATGACTACTGGAAACAACTTACACATTATTTAGTCTGGTCTAAACATATTACGCAATGGAAGCTAATGATTAAGTACAGAGGTGTGGCAAATTATCATTTGTTGGATGATATCAGAACTCGGTGATTAATATTTAATAAACCAAGCAGACCAGATAAAGTAACTTTACGTTTTTGCACCCATAAATGACCTTGGCTTTACAAATAGATCTGATAATGTTTTATTCGCACTGTCAGTATTACTTTTCCTGCAATAAATAAACTATAATGTATATCTAAATCAATACATATTTTTACTTTACATACTTTTAAGCTAAAAAATTTATTATATTGAACACATATGGGTGAATGTATGTGTATATAATCTTCACCTCTTAATGATTCTGTGCATGTGTAAATATTTAAGCACATGAAAACAATGAATTTGCGATTTGAAATTTTAAATGTGTTTACTAGTAGACAAGATAATGCTTGATAAAAATCAATTCAATTGAGCCTATTTGCATTTGAAAATATGTGTATATGTCTCTGTATACACATCTAGTGTGAAAGCGTTCCCTTCTTTAAATTGTTCACAAAACAGATGTTGAACTTTTTAATAATTACCAAAAAAGTTTCTTTTAAGTAAAAAGAAGAGACGATGTCTTACATCAAACATTGATTAGCAGCTAAATGTTTGAAACTGGGACTAAAAGATAATCGGTCAACCACAAAAACTAATATTGAGGGGAATTAAGAATGAAGACAACCTCAAGCGATGTACGTATAGATAAGATACCACCAAGCTCAGTGATAAAGAGAGCTGTATAACTGGTGAACTACATAGATTTACACTAAGATGATATTTTTTACATAGAATTTTTATGTATGAAGAAAGAACGAAAAAACAATGACCAAATAATGGAAATATTGTGACCAACAATTTCACGATATTTCGATCTTTCCAGTTTAGTACTAATTTTATTCCTCCTCTTACAGAAAATGTTGTATCTTTTACGTGAAGTCTCTAATAAATTATCGTAATAATGATGTCATTCACTGATACGTATATGTTCTAATTAAATTATAAGTGAAAATTTATCTATCAACTTCATTAAGAATTAGAAAATATCCTTGATATTTTGTGAAGGTATTATTGATTTATTTTTGGTTTCTTTACTAAATTACAGGGGTTTCTAGTTCATATGTTCACATTTTTATTACAATTTATAAGTCAAGATCCAAAACTACATTTGTTTAATAAGGACATTTTTCACAATTTCATTTTCTATGCAGCACTAATATATATTCATTGGCTGGCTATTTTCAATTTTTGCATCATAATCACACCATAATCACCATAATCTAACAAAAGAAACGAAGAAAAATAGCTTTATCACTTCAGCTAATTTAATATTTGAAATAAGGTTTTTGCATAAACCAGACCAACCCACTTTAAAGTAGTGACCTGTAAATAGAATATAGGATTGTATCTTTTTCTGGCATTTGTCCAGACAACAGATGTAAAAAAGCAGGTTCAGCTTATTTCAATTAATTATCACTTTGACCTAACGTTTTATATCTACAGATATACACGAATTTTTCACATTTACTTATATTTTCTTCTGCAAATTAATTCACAATTTAAATTCGTAACATTCTTAAATGACATTTTAGATCAGAAAGACAAGATGTCATGCAGTGGGAAGGGTAGTTAAAAATAGATAATGACGCATTTTTTATTAAACAGGAAGAAAGGGAATTATTGAACGAACTCAAAATGCTAGCATTCGACTGTTCTTATCACTCAGTCGTATTTTCAATTTTATTCCGTGGCACCACTTTGCCTCTCCCAAAAGTAATTAGAATTAGAATGGGAGTATTTATTGGAAAATCTTACTTAGAAATTATTCAAAAGCGAAAGAATTATAGTCAACTGTCTTTAATTCAAAACTGCAAAAGACAATGAGATTTGTTGAATATAGAAACTCTTTGCCATCGAAAATAATGGGAAATGAGAACAAATGACTGAAAACTAAAGAAAAATGTCTCTTTTACACCTGTATATATATATATATTCCCTTCAAAGTTTAAATTCATTTTTTTGGCTGTCACGAAACCTATTTTATGTAACCTTTTTTATTTCAGCTCATCTTTCTTTAGTAAACGTATTCTAAATCTATACAAAAAAGTCTAATGCTCTCTCCTAATTTGTTGTCCAGGTTAGAGTTTTAGGTGCTCACAGGCGTCCTCAACCTTGTGTTTGAATGGGCACTGAAACCCTTCATTGCAAACTACTTTACAAGCAATGCCTTCTTCATTGAAATACTAGGGTTGTTGAAGTTCCCTTTCAGTGTATTAAGCACTGAATTTTTTTTGTCAATATTTTTTTTTCTTAATCAAGGTAACGTTATATTGAAATTGTAACACATAAGACCAGAACTCATTATATTTCTTATGTGTAACTAAAAAGTACAAAAAAAATTCAAAAAGGAAAAAATCCTCTGAATATAAGTCTGTCTGGAGGCTGTGCCTATTCATGGCATATTTGTTTTCGTATATACATACCATCTCTGGTACTGCAATGTTTTGCTTGATGTTATCAAAGTCTGACTTTGTCTACAACTTTTCATTATGAAATGCCTGCATTGCTACCATTTTTTGTTCTAATGTAAATAGAGAGACATTTGGTGCTTGTATGAAAGTCTTTAAAAAACTCTTCCTGGTATGCCACTAATCAAGCGATGTGAATATTCCGGCAACTCTGCCTTACAGTTTTTAATGTTGTTTATTCGAGGGACTTGACACGAACTAATTCAAATTTAGTGAATAAGAAATATATCTAAATTTTAAACACAGTGTGTGTTTTTTTGTAATACCTCCCATCGTAGAGTTTTACACTAGTTGTAACGAATTACATTTAGCAAAGACATAATAGCGTATTCTATAAATCTTTTTCAAGCAACGATTCGGTCTTACTTACTTTAATGAATAGACTTCATTGCAAAGAGTTCTACTTCCACCATTGCTTTTAATTTTCTTTGTAAATACTTTTGCTTTATCGCTCAAACGTAGTAGAACTGTACATCTCTCTTCCTGTTTCTTGTTCCGATCTAAACCTGCTCTCTGTTCAATAGCGAAACCTTCAGTTACAATATAGAACTTTGTGTACTGGGGTCAATGGGTTCTCAAGGACAGTGACCGTCCTCTGAATCCTATTTCTTAATGTATTTTTTGGTTGTTAGAAATCTTTTCCTTTGGGAGTAAAATAGATACCAGAATATTACACAAATTCGAGTAATAAACAGTGGCAACTGCAATCCCATATTTGGGAATTAAGAGTTTAAAATGTGGATGCTTTCATATAGTATAGATAGGTTGCTTGATAGTTACAGAGACAGATAGATAAATAGATAGATAGATGTATATATATATGTATATATATATAAATATATATATATATATATATATATATATATATATGAACAGATAGATGGATATAATCCACAGTGATTATATTTAGATTAATGGAGTTATGTTTTGCTATTTGTAACGTGTTTGCTGTGTATGTACTGTGATTATATTTAAAAATTACACAAACACTTTTTCGAAACATTTTACATATATCACAATCTAAAGTACTTGTATTAACACTTTTGATCTTCATAGAAGGGTGCTTTTCTATTATACCTAGACATTTTTGGTCGTTTAAGGAATTTTTTATTCCATGGAGTTGTATATTACCAAAACAAACGCTTGATTATGAATTTTACTTCATTTTATCTTTCTTCTTGTTATTCTTGTTGTCATATTATTTTAATAACCTGCATATAATTATAATTATTTTCCACTTTCTTAGCTTTTGACTTTACAATTTTGAGAAGCCAAAAACACGACCATAAAAACATAGTGTATACTTATAGATACATGTGTATTATGTTATATATATGTAGCTTATACACACTTATATATAAGCTATACGTATGTGATATAATCATGAAAGTTATATCGAAGGTACCAAGGAAATCCTGTTGAGTGATTAAAATATCATTAAATCACAGCTCTCTGGATAAATATGTAAAATTCTTTTTTGGAATTTGGACCTCTGTGTTTAAAAAGAGGCCTACATGCTCCACATATTCAGCCCTGATGGCGTACCAGAATTTTTATCGAAAAAAGGATAATGTTTAGCGCAGTATTTCATAAAGTATAAGTGAATCGAAATAAATACCTGACTTGATCCGTTGCCGTATTTTGTGGCTGCTGATCCACTTTTTGGTTCATTCACTTTAAGACTGTAAGCTTTACTTTAACTAAGGACTAAGATAGCCCCAGTTTGTCCCCTTTACAATGACTTAAAAAGTAATGTTGCCTACATACAGCGCAGTACAGTAAATGACCCTTGCACTAAGTTATAATTTTCTACGTTGCCAGGTTACATTCATCTTTTGATCGTAAGTCTCTATCTTTGAAAATAGACTCACCTGTCCTCGTGTTTTGAATTTGACTGTCAGCCCAGTGGTAATAGCAAAAACAACAACGTAACATATGTTTTGCGCACAGTTACAAAGTATTCTGACCCAAAATTGGAGCTTTGTTCATTGCCTTTTTAAATTTACTTTCCATTGTGCACAAAAATCAAATAAATGCTCCCATCATAAATGGAGAAAGTACTGGAGAACCTCAAAGAAATGATATCTATATTATTGGAGACCAAATTGAACAATGTATTCTAGTGTCAAAAAATAATAGACAAAAAAACCAAAACAAAAAATATTGTTGTCGACGAAATAGCTAAGAAATAGTTCACTGCAGAGAACTATTATCAATGAAATCTAGCGGCGTGAACAAAGGACGAATTTCTTACGAACTATAACTTTTACAGGAGAATCGCGGATTAATGGTTGTCACCACCGAATAAAAGTATATCATTTGGGGGGTTCAAGTTTTGGTAAATTTAAATATGCAGAGAAATAAATTCTCCAAAAGCATGTGCAGTAAAATACTTTAGCAGAGACCTCGGAATGAACAGAATAAGAAGCTTTCAATTTCTTTGGCGACTAATTTCTGAAGGGCAAACAGAATTGTTTTTGACCAATAAACCTCGTCTACTTAAAAAAATGACTTGCTTCCAATTACAGAATTTTGCATTAAATTAAAGATTATAGACAAATAGCTTATCCACATTATAAAGAAACTGCCTGGTCATTAGCAAAAAATTTATTTTAAAGGGATTTATGCTGTGGTTTCTTTAACAGGTAAAAGAACTAACCAGCCTTGTTTTCAAGTTTTAATAAATTGAAATCTCTGTTTTAAGAGGTTAAAATAAAAGCAGATATATTAGCTGAATGTCAGAGAATTAAGTTATTGACTTAACTGCCACGAGGGTTTCAGTAAGCGCTGCTAACAAATACTGCCACAGACTTAAAGTCAAAACAACAAAGAAAACCTCTTATTATTCAGAGACAAATTCCATTTGGTGACTGAACCCCTGTTAAACGAAGTCTTAAATCCCAAGCTAACCTGAAGCATTCTGATTAGCGACATAACTTTTCTTAGATTTCTACAAGGTTTATCCGTCTTATCTTACAGTGTAATAAGCAGAGAAATGCACAAATGTTTATAACAATATTAATAATGCACAAATAAAGTTAAAAGAACGACAAGACGGAAAAGGAAGAGCTAGGTTGCATGAAGAGAAAACAAGTCATCAGAACAACAGAAGAACAATAAAAACTATAAAAATTACTAAAAAACACCGTACATAAGGATACAATAATTTTTTCTAAGTTTAAACAGTACTGGGAAGATTCTGCTCATAAAATACACACAAAAGAAAGAGGGGTGACGTAGGTGTTATGAGGTAACTTGTGCAAAATGACAGGAAGTAGAATATNAACGAAGTCTTAAATCCCAAGCTAACCTGAAGCATTCTGATTAGCGACATAACTTTTCTTAGATTTCTACAAGGTTTATCCGTCTTATCTTACAGTGTAATAAGCAGAGAAATGCACAAATGTTTATAACAATATTAATAATGCACAAATAAAGTTAAAAGAGCGACAAGACGGAAAAGGAAGAGCTAGGTTGCATGAAGAGAAAACAAGTCATCAGAACAACAGAAGAACAATAAAAACTATAAAAATTACTAAAAAACACCGTACATAAGGATACAATAATTTTTTCTAAGTTTAAACAGTACTGGTGCAAAATGACAGGAAGTAGAATATAAGATGCTGAAATATGGCTACTCCCAAGAAGATTAAAAAAAAGATTAAAAAGGAAAAGAAAAAAATCACTAATGTAAAGTGAAGAGGATAGCACTAGTAAAAAAAATTTGAAGATAAAAACGACTACTTGGTTTTCTTGGACTGTTATGGAGATTAGTCCTCTCAAGGCAGACCTTTGTGCCCAATGTTTGTTTTTAGCTTAACTGTCTGGTAAACAGACAAAGCATGGCAACGTTGTATATCCACTTTCTTGTTCCAATAGAAAATTTACCATTTTAGGTTTAAACAAATGATCTACTTGTGAACATCATAAATGATTAGGCTTATTTCTTCATACTTTCGTACATTTCTTGTGTATGGGCAGAATATCCTATTGGAATTAAAGCATATATTTTGAAAGTCCTGAACTTCATGGATCCAGAGATAGTCATACATGTAAGAGCGTTATCCTGTCATGAGTCATAACTTTTTTCTTTAACCTTTGTTTAAGCTGCGATCTACACAATTGGCTTTTATTTATTGATAGTTCTAAACTAAGTATTTTATTTTTTTTACATAATGTTAACATATACGCTTCAGATGTGAAAGATTTATCATGTCATGAGTCGTAATCTTCTTCTAATCTACATTTTGAGAGTTTCGTCTCCCATCATCAGGCTACTGAAGTGACTAGGTACTGCTGTTTTATACTTCAGCAGTGCGGACCTACGTCTAGACAGGCATCGAATTGTTTTGAGGAGTGGTGCCAGTGGTGAATGTTGTAAAGGCCAGTTTTTGGGTTTCAATCTGTGGAAGAGGCAGTTATCAAGGAGATGGTTTTCTGCAAAGCAATTAGTCCTTTGTTGACCTTTTTAAAGCAATTTATAAGTCAGCAAAGCACTAATTGTACCCATGGGAGCTCCTACATCCTCAATGGTGGCTGAAATATTCATGCAAGCATTTGAAACCACAGCATTATCAACAGCGGGCCAAGGGCCAACTGTCTGTGGAAGATACGTCGATGATATCCTTGTAATCCTCAAAAAGGATCATTTACAAGGTTTCTTTGAGAACATCAACAGCCTACACTCAAACATCTTATTCACCATGGACAAAGAAGAAGTAAGACAAATACCCTTCGTGGAAGTCCTAGTAAAAAGACCAGCAGATTGCAGTATTTTTGTTACCATCTACAGGAAAACAACTCACACTGACCAGAACCTTATTTCATTACCACACGACCTTAGAAAAGAAGAGAGACGCCTTCACAAGGTTCTCGTATCCAATGCATACCATGCTAAGGATGTCCAGAGAGCCTTACCACTGGCCCTCATCGTGAAGAAAATAAGAAAACTTTGAACCGTATGTCTGCCTTACGTGAAGAACACCGGTGAGCACCTAAGATCAACTCTCAAACAACACAATATTCAATGCTCCTTCTTCACTACGTTTACTTTCAGAATGATTCTGTCAAAACCGAAGGATATAGTCCCAATAAAAGAGAGGAACAATGTACTTCATATACTAAAATATAAGGACTGTCCTCCCCCCTACATTGGCTAATCAAAGCGTTCCTTGGATCAAGCGGGGGGGGGGGGAGGGGAAGAACACGAGAGTAGTTCAAAACAGTGACACCAAGAATCATGAAATAGTTGAACACTGCTGAACACAAGATCACACCTTTGACTGAGAAAATGAAAGGAATACAGACAAGGAAATCAACGCAACAACAAGAAAAGTAAAAGAGACAATCCATTCCCTACAGCATAGCAATCACATCAACAGTATATCCTAAACCCTTCCAGAAATGTGGTTTCCAGCACTAGAGAAAGAAATGCAACAAACAAAACATAGGTATGGCGCTACTCCTCGAAAGAGCTCGATCCCTGTCTGCTCTTAGGCCCACACTGCCAATTTATAAAACAGATGTACCTAGTCACTTCAATAGCCTGACAATGGGAGAAGAATCTCTCAAAATGCAGTTCAGAAAAAGTTTACGACTCATGACTTGATAAAGCTCTTACATCTGAAGCGTATACTAACATTATGTAATAAAACAAAAGGTGCCAATTGTGTGAATGAAAACCTGAACAAAGATGTTATAAGGCAGTTGAAATGCTGTCACAAAAGACGCTACTACCTTTTTAAAGAACTGTTACAGTTCGTATCTCTTTAGGAATAGAATGAAATTCGCATACAAGAAAGAAGTATATGTTTCTCTCTCAACCAAGGTGTAAGCAACTCCAAAGCCTCTTTAAAAGAATCAAGATCTGGTGGCGGGTCATTAATTTCTAGATGGTTAAAGAACTGCCCGGCTTTGGAGCACGAAGAACTTTCTCATATCCAAAATATGCAAGAATTATTGTGCTGAAATCTTATCTTTGAACATAAAGGATGAGTCCAAACCATCGTTGTCATCTGAGTGTTCATTAAATACTGCCACAAGAATATCACTGCAGTGTGAAAGAGTTAGAATGGCTGAATCTAGGTTTGGATAATGGAATTTTTATTATTCGTTTTTATGACTCAATCTCTGTGTATCTGTGATACACAGGTAGCAGTCGTGTACATAATTTCCAGGCTCCCTCCAAATAAAGGGAATACCAAAGATCATGGGTTTTTTACTTTGTCCATTAACTAAGAATTTCCAAACAGTTTTTGCAGACAATATGTCGAGCTCAGCTTTTGTCTTGATCACCACATTTTACATGGAAATATGCATAAAAACCTTTTCGTCATGAAGTTAGTATTATGAAGTATCTTTTTTCTCACTGTAAACTTTCCTCGTATTATCAGAAGGGGACAAAATTACTATTAGACTCCCTTCGTTGACTAGCCATCCCCTTTTAATAAAACAACTTCTTTCTACACAACTTTGAAATAAAGACAAGGCTGCTATCAAAATAAATAGCTTCCGAACATTTTATTAAATGCAAAGGTCACAGAAGAATCTGGCTTCTCTTATGTTATTACGGCAGAGTCCTAGCCTTTATGTAAACAACTAGGAAAACCCTCTTAGTCCCTTCCTATTTACATGAGCATTTAAATCCCGATAGCTTATCATGCTTTAAACTTATCGTATTTTTTAGTACCATAGCCATATTCATACCCTGTCAACTAAAGTGTTTATGTCCAGCACATCAAGCAAAACAATGTGATGCTATAATGAATACTCAATGATACTAGTTCTAGAATTTCAGAATTTATTAACTTTGTCTAAAATTTTATCAAGTAGTACGGTATTATTAACACAAATGTTGGCCTAACTATATCAAGAAGTGCCAATAATTCACGAATGTAAAGGTTATTTATACTACAAGAACATTACCTGATGAGAAAAAGGAATTACATTTCTGAAGTCAACGCAAAAAGTTAATGAGAAAAAATTGTATCATTTGCAAAACAACTTTATGGACCAATATTTTTTTGGCCAGTATTATTCCTCTTTAATATTATTAAACTAATTTTTAAACTTAAGCAACGAAAACTAAATTTGTTCTCCTTTTGACACCTTACGGACAAAGCAGGATTGCATATCTTATGGGGCTTTTATATTTTGGCATGCTTACTTTGATAGCAACGAAAACAATTTTGTAAATGATTGTAAAAAATGCTTCATGATCATTTAACGCTGTACCAAGCTTTCTCTTCACCACACCGCCACTTATACATGTACCCCTCCAACAAAACACTTAGAAAGCACTGAAACATATTCGTTTGCTCTTCAGTTGTTTTTGGACTTTTTTCCAATACTTGCAATAAAACTCAAGGTCACATTACATCACACTATGAAGGAGATTGTAAGTTGGTTGCTTCTAGCTGTTAATTAATCTTTGGTTTAATGAAGACGGATATCGCTACTACCCTTTGTCGTTTAACACGTGATCAAGCAATCAGTTTCCTAACCAAAACTGTGAAACTGCAATGAAACTTCTCCACACTGGAAAATAAACTTTGTTAGACTTCTTTCTGTCTATAAGAATCGTGAAGACTATTTAATAAAAACCTAGGCACAAAATTCCTATATATTTAGGAACTTTTTCATGTCGTGAGTGGTAAGCTTTTTTTAGCTATGTTTTGTCAGGCTACTGGAGTGATTAAGTACAGCTGTTATATTCGTCGATAGTGCGTGGGGACCAATGTGGTGACAGGAATCAAATTGTTTTCAGTAATGGTGCCATACCTGTCTTACAGTTGTTGTCTTTCTGTCTTTAGAGCCGAGAGTGTAGGATATACCTCAATTATCCGAGAAAGAGGTGATAGGGCGGGGATAAAGCAATTTGTTCGGATAATTGATTATCCGTAAACATACGACACCTTTCTCGATATACTTTTACATGTATTTACGTTAGAACATACGTTTACGTAAATATTTACCCGGACCGGAAGGTCTTGTTCGGATAATCTGTGTTCAGATAATCGAGGTTCAACTTTAATGACATGTGATTGCTGTGCTGTAGGATATGGCTTGTTTCTTTTTTTCTCTTGTTTTTGTATTTTCATTGTCTATATTCTCTTTATTTCCCAGTCAAAGGTGTGACTTTGCGTCAAACAGTTTTTTCTATAATTAATAGTATTACTATTTCACGATTCTTTGTCTCACCCTTGTGAATGGCTCTCCTGAGTTCCTTTTTCCTAAG
>RDPX01000033.1:2194924-2283122 GCA_003991215.1 Morbakka virulenta
ACGGATATCGCTACTACCCTTTGTCGTTTAACACGTGATCAAGCAATCAGTTTCCTAACCAAAACTGTGAAACTGCAATGAAACTTCTCCACACTGGAAAATAAACTTTGTTAGACTTCTTTCTGTCTATAAGAATCGTGAAGACTATTTAATAAAAACCTAGGCACAAAATTCCTATATATTTAGGAACTTTTTCATGTCGTGAGTGGTAAGCTTTTTTTAGCTATGTTTTGAGAGATAACCTCTTTATTGTCAGGCTACTGGAGTGATTAAGTACAGCTGTTATATTCGTCGATAGTGCGTGGGGACCAATGTGGTGACAGGAATCAAATTGTTTTCAGTAATGGTGCCATACCTGTCTTACAGTTGTTGTCTTTCTGTCTTTAGAGCCGAGAGTGTTGGATATACCTCAATTATCCGAGAAAGAGGTGATAGGGCGGGGGTAAAGCAATTTGTTCGGATAATTGATTATCCGTAAACATACGACACCTTTCTCGATATACTTTTACATGTATTTACGTTAGAACATACGTTTACGTAAATATTTACCCGGACCGGAAGGTCTTGTTCGGATAATCTGTGTTCAGATAATCGAGGTTCAACTTTAATGACATGTGATTGCTGTGCTGTAGGATATGGCTTGTTTCTTTTTTTCTCTTGTTTTTGTATTTTCTTTGTCTATATTCTCTTTATTTCCCAGTCAAAGGTGTGACTTTGCGTCAAGCAGTTTTTTTCTATAATTAATAGTATTACTATTTCACGATTCTTTGTCTCACCCTTGTGAATGGCTCTCCTGAGTTCCTTTTTCCTAAGACCAAAGGCACATTTGGATTCACTAATCTTGTAGGCAAGACAGTCCTTACAATGTAATCTGAACACTATTTTATTACTCTTTTTATGTATCAGAGGCTTCGTTTGAGTCCATTAAGGCAGAAATTTCAGCAAAATTCCCATATGGATTAAAGTCTAGTTTACCTGATTTTAAAAATTCCTAATACTATTTATTATCATGTTGATACTAATATGAGTTGCATAGCATTGATTATATTGTATAAGAAATCGACTTTGTAAATATTTCACATATGTAATCCCCCTTAAACACGTTTTGATCAGTTCCGATGTTAACATAATATTAGTACTGTATAAGCGCCGAATTCAATGAAATAACACCGACGAGGATTTTAAAAAGAGCAGTGAAAATTTTACTCAGCAATATATCATATTTTGCTATTCTTGCTTATTTTTCATTGTTAATTTTTACATTAATGAGGGCATTTCAATATACATAATGAAGTCATCTAGAAAGCTTGAGTAAATTATTAAAAAATTCATGTTTAAATTATTAGTGAGTTTCGGCCTTATATTTTATCCTACAAAAAATGAATTTGAGCCAGGATCTATGGTATATGACATTATTTAACTCATTTATGAACCTGAAAATGCACAAAAAAAGATTGGTTGCATAGACACCTTTTTAAAGACAACTGAACAACTTTGAGGAATAAATAAAGTGGCTACGATGAAGAAAGAAAGGCAGAAAAAATAACTATGATTGAGGTTTGACCTAAGTAAGAAGTCAGTAAATTTTAGGCAACTACTTGGAAAATTGATCTAATTAAGCAAAAGGAAGCAGGAAATAGCCATAGAATGATTTATAATAATGCAATAAAATAAAAATGACCTCCATGGGTCTTTTTATCCTTGAAACAGTCAGATACAAAGTACGACGATTTGACCTATTAGATCTTTTTTTCATAAAAATTCAGCCGGAGATGAGTCGTAAACATCGGAGCGTCGTACTTTACTCTTTTGAGAATCAAAAGATACCTGGTGAGATCTTATTTCATATTTGATCAGAAATCTGTATTTAAAATTTCAATGAAATTTATATCGGGCTTTGGACTATATCGGATTTGATTCAGTTTAGAAGCCCTGTTTATCAAGGAAAAGTGTTTTTTTACAAAAATACTTTCTTACAAGGGTACTGGCTATTCAGTTTCCTAAGCAACTGTTGTTGCTCTTGTCTATTATTACACAACAACTACTAAAAAAATAACTTGAGCAAGTAGATGTCTGTCCTGAACGTTGGATTTACAGCTGCTTGCGACAAATGGAATGTTTTGGCCCATTCATTTTTTTTCTTGTCTAAATATACTGGGCCCAATGCTACATCTACCAAGTCAACTTTTCTTAATAGCAATTAAAAAGATAACTTATTTTTTCATTGGAAACCATATCTGATAACCAAAGTTCATAACTCACAATGAAAACATACAGTGAATTTTATTATTATTAAAACTATTGAATGTAAACGATTTTTGTCAGTTAGAGATGGGCGAAATTTAATAGGTTAGGCCAACTTACGCTTTTCTTATTTTTACTTTTGTACTGTATAATAAAACTGCTTCTTTTTAAAGTCCTTTCTTTGTGATAATGATAACCCTGGTAAATAGTGATAAAATTGCTACACTTCCATCTCTCTGAAAGTGATCTCATTGCAAGGCAAAGACAGTATAAAAGCATGGACAGAAAGTAGATTATACAAGTTGAATCTAAACATGGGCCTACTACCTTTAGAGTAAACTTGACCAGGGTAAGCAAGTTCAACTTTGGTAATGGTCATTGCCCATACGAGAAATAGAGCAAGGCTATTTGATATAGGCCTTAAATCTTACACCAGACAAAAAAGGTCTAGAGAAAATGCAAAACACCTACAATACCAGAGGTCAATACCAAGAAGCAATTTCAGGTAATATTCGAGTCAATATCCTCTACTAGCTATCATTACGTAGTAGAAAGATCTTGAATAAAAACCTTGCGAAGGCACCCCGTGACTGAATTGTTCCTTTCCATTATTTAATCATGTTCCGATTTGTATTAATGTTGGAAGTATTACTTTTAATTACATAATATATGGTAGCATTTTATGATATAGTTGTAAAAATGATCTGGTTTAAGGTGAGCACTGATGGCTCAGGTGATGAGGAGCCGTGGCTTAATGGTTAGTTCAGCTTAGTGCACAGTAACCAAGAGTTCCGGATTCGATTCCCCGAGCTGTCGAGGAGAATTTGGAACTTTGCAAAAGAAACAGTCATTGGTTGGCGTCAGGAAGGGCATCCGGCCAAGAAATTCCTCACTGCAAAATCAAAGTCCCTCTGAAGGGCACCATCTGAGCCCCAATTGCTGGGGAAAAATGACGTAAAAACTAAAAAAATGATGGCTCAGGTGATGGAGCAAGTGGTCATGACAGCCACTAACACCACTTCAAATATAGTTCGATTTTTCACTTTTCCACTTTCAATTAAGAATAAAAAGCGTATTACGTTTCTGATTACGTATTATTTATCTATAATTTATAGACCTGTTACTAATATATAAATAAAGAAACTTAACGTAAAATATTACAGTGATTTAGATTTCAAAAATAGGGGTACTAAAAATAGCCTGTTTATTTTATTTTACGGAAATAGATTATTTTATTCAACATGAAGATATGATATGATTGGTTTTGGAAGTATATCTAAGGTACATATTCACATAAGTAAAACGTTTGAGATACACACAGGAAAATTTTCATACATGGTATAATTTTTCAGTCACAAATTATACTGGCGTCTCATGTAGGACACATTTTCACATTCCAAGTAAGCTGGAGACTCTTAAAAACGTCTTCATTAGGATTACTTAATACATCATGTATACGTTTTAATCTAAAATTTATTCATCAAGACTAATGATAAAATAGTTACGTAAACTCTAGTTGGTAAAGGGAAATCTTCTGAAACTAAAAATCTAGTAAGACACAGCTTTTTAATGCTGTCAACAAAACTTAAAAATTTGCCAAAATATGGAGATAGTTGTTTTTTAAATCAATTTTAAACATGATATAATGCATTTGAGGAAACTGCACTTTGTCAGTTTATTATGCCCTAAAAGACAAGAGTCTTAGTCGTGCGACAAACATTGTCGAGGATCTTGTAATTAGAATGTTAGTTTTATTTAACACTTCCTTCAAAGTCATAAGTCAAACATCTTTTCATAAAGATTTTTTGCCGACTTCAGACAGTTTATCGAGGCATAGTTCTGGATATCTGAGACTGTTTTGAGTTACTTAACCAAGCTCAAGGCAATCTGGGCGTCTCAATCTTCTGATATTGAAAAGAGAACTTTTTCAGAGCAGTTGTTGAAACTGTTTTGCTACATGGNAACATTGTCGAGGATCTTGTAATTAGAATGTTAGTTTTATTTAACACTTCCTTCAAAGTCATAAGTCAAACATCTTTTCATAAAGATTTTTTGCCGACTTCAGACAGTTTATCGAGGCATAGTTCTGGATATCTGAGACTGTTTTGAGTTACTTAACCAAGCTCAAGGCAATCTGGGCGTCTCAATCTTCTGATATTGAAAAGAGAACTTTTTCAGAGCAGTTGTTGAAACTGTTTTGCTACATGGATCTGCTACCTGGTCACTAACAAAAAATCTAGAATGGAAACTGGATATCACATTTACCAAATTGTTCAGCGCGATGCTGAATAAGTACTTGAGACATTAACAAAAAACCGTGATGACTGGAGAAAACGAGAGAAATTGGTACGGGCAACAAGTCTGATTTCAAAGGTAAGGTAAACCTGCAAAGCGTCTGGGCCAAATCAAACTATGATGAAAAAACAACATTGAAAACAACCCTCTGTACGAAAATTTAACGATGCCTGATTCAAGACTCTCCCTCCCTCTCCCCCTTCCTCACTCACTCTCTCTCTCTCTCTCTCTCTCTCTCTCTCTCTCTCTCTCTCTCTCTCTCTTCCTTGAGTCATTCATCTGATTCTTGTTTTTTAGCTGGAAAAGTATATGAAAAACTGTATCGGAAACTTTCACATTATTCACGTTAAGATTTAACGCTCATGCCCAAATGTTTTTTTTTGTGATTCAGATACAAGTACATGCACACTCATATTTGTTTGTATGAGTTTATTATTATTTAAATAGTCAAGAAAAGAGTTTGGAAATGGTTAATGGATAGCAAAAAAATGAAGAAAAACCTTTAAGAATAACATTAAGTCTAGTCTTGGAATTTATGTTTTAAGCTTACAAAATTGTCATCCAGATATATGTTTTGCTGACAATATTGTAAATATAAATCTATGTCTTAATCTAGACTTCAAAAATTTTATTCTTCAGGTCTTTCCTTCATCTCTATCCATCTATCTATCTATCTATCTATCTATCTATCTATCTATCTATCTATCTATCTATCTATCTATCTATTTATCTATCTATCTATCTATCTATCTATCTATCTATCTATCTATCAATCAATCTATCTATCTATCTATCTATCTCTCTATCTATCTACCTATCTATCCCTATCTATCTATCCATCTATCTATCTATCTATCTATCTATCTATCTATCTATCTATCTATCTATCTATCTACCTATCTATCTACCTACCTATCTATCTATCTATCTATCTATCTATCTATCTATCTATCTATCTATATATCTATATATCTATCTATCTATCTGTCTATCTATCTATCTATCTATCTATCTATCTTTCTATCTATCTATCTATCTATCTATCTATCTATCTATCTATCTATCTATCTATCTATCTATCTATCTATCTATCTATCTATCTATCTATCTATCTATCTATCTATCTATCTATCTATCTATCTATCTATCTATCTATCTATCTATCTATCTATCTATCTATCTATCTATCTGTATGTGTGTGTGTATTGGACATTTAAATGTTATCTAAAGCGCTACTTAAAACAAGGAGATTTAATAAACCCTAGCTCTCTTATGTTACGTCGGCTTTTCACAATTTTATCTTTATTCTGCTTTAATTGTACATACATGTAGACAAAATCCACATTGGCAGCAGAATTCACTGGAAAATCATAAATTTATCTATCCAAAAAACCATTAATGAGAAAATCAGTAAAACTATACTGACAACTTTGATAGCTTTGACAACTTAAGGGAGGTCTTATTTGGCCGAGGATAAGGTGATGATTCACAAATGAATATTAAACACTGAATTGTATTGTGAATTATATGTGCATGGCACGTTGCACATTAGTGCTACCACTGCAATACTTTTAGTACAGTATACCTCTGTCAATATGGTTTTAAAAACAAAAAACACAAACAAGACTCGGTGGTTCTTATAAAAGGGATGATAAAGAACACTTAAGAATTGAATATTAAAGAAGAAATAAGCGAATTCACGTTTGACTTGAAAGAATCCAGATTAAAAGAAAAAAAAAAGAGATGAAAGAGAGCTCTTGTTTACGTTCAAAAGTTACTTTGATTCTTCTATGTTATTTTTGGTGATGCCACCCACTGGTTTTACCATCGGAATTTAACAATGGAAATACATTTTCAAAAGAAAGTACTTTGCTGACATTAAACTGAGAACTGAACATGCTTGATATATTAAATAATATATAGCTAAATATTTCAGAAAAAACTAATGAGTACAGATGTCTGTTGCAAAGCAAAGATTACCGATAAATCAACTTTTTCTTTAACAAATATCCATATATTGACTAAATCATAAAATGTAGATATGCCACAGGTTTGGAACCTACGTCACCATACACTATTGTTAATATTACTTTATTAATTTTTATTTCTTAAACATCCAAGCTTTTTTCCTAAGACATCTTAACAACTTTATATTTTACGGATCTTTCGTATTTCTTTAAATGTTAATTAAAAAAACCTATTTCTCATCAAAATAAGCGTTTTCTTTATTAAATTTATTTACTTTAAAGGTCTTATCTTAGTTATAATGTCTTTCTCAGAGTATGGAAAACAAGGTTTGATAAAGTATATAAATCTTCCCTTAATTGTGCTTAAGTCATGCAAAAGTTGACATACCTACGTACACAAAATTTCATATGAAATGGAGATTTAGAAAATAGAATTAATAAGTCAGTATGTTAATCTAAAAATTACATATAAAAAGGTTGTGTAAAAGTAAGTAAAATTTACAAATTAGGAAGTAAGAAAAAAGTTGTGCTTTGCTAGACGTTTGGAAGAACGAGATGAAAGAAAAAAATAGTTCTGGCTACAGTTTTCACTCTGTTACTGAAAACATGATAAAAAGGAGTTCAATAATGATATGAACCAAAGCAATACCTGGTTTTCTTCAATTGCTTTTTAACCATCCCTCTCTCTTGTAAGGCAACATCATTTGTTCTTACTTCCAAGTTTTACAAAATGATAATGCTGAACAATCCCCCATCTTTTCAACTTTAGCGATTTCAGTAATAATATTAAATAGTGTTACCCCCTGGATGATATTATATATCATCTGCTATGGCTGATGGTATCCCTAAAACGTCAAGAACTCTTTCGTTGTACAGTTGAATACAAAATAGTTCATAGTTTAACAAGCTGGCTGTTATGAAATTAAACCCTAAATCTAAAATACAGAATCATCAAATAGAAAAGCAACAGTTTAGACAAGATTGTCGGTTGTATTAGAAAAGAGTGTTACTATTTTTTAGATTCAAGTAATTGGTCCAAAGGACACTATATCAATATTTGGTTTTCAGACACTTCTGTGACTTTGAAGTACAAACCTTTAGTGATCGCTCTTTTTATTGAAGTAAAAATAATAGCCTGAATTTCAAATGTAAAAAAAGACAGCTGGCTTCGTGAGAAGTCACCAATTGTCAACAATTTATTTTTATACGAAACTCGAACGAGCTCTATTAAGATGGCTATCTTTTTATGCAGACCGATAATGCATATTATTTTTGTTTTAAAGGAAAAAGTGATCAGAAATAGCGAGGCTAGACTTTTGAAAGTAACTAGCAACAAATTAAAAAAGAATCAAACCAAAATTATTTCTACTTCAGTGAATTAAAATACTGAAGAGCGAATCCAAAGAAAAACTGCGAACTTAATAAGATAGCTGCATACTCTGACTGCCACCCATAAGCTCGCCATGTGTTTAATTTTCTGTCTATTTGCCACTCTTTGGTAGTTTTAAATAATATCGCCCAGGCGCTTGAGAGCTTGGCCGTGCCTATATCGTGAGCGACTAATGACAGCGGGTGTAACACAAATAGACCTATGTTACATCTTCCTATGTACATTTTGATAAAGAACCTATCTTACTCATTCTTTGTTTGCTTTAAATTTTGAGGAGCTTATTTATCATCAGAATAAAACTGTTTTACTATGAAATACTTGTATTTTTTATTGATTTCGTTTTCAGCCCGAAAAAATAAAGAATCAGCAAATAGAAAAGCAACAGTTTAGACAAGATTGTCGGTTGTATTAGAAAAGAGTGTCACTATTTTTAGATTCTATCGAGCCTGTTTACTACTTGAAAGATTTTGCTTTCATTTGCTTCCTTGCTTAATTATGAAGTATCTCAAAGTAGCAGTCTTGTGGTTATAACCAGCAGTCATAAACTGTTTAGGATGAAAAATCTGAAGCTCACTGTAGGATACTGGACATTAATCAGGGTCAATAACAAGACATTTGAGTTTTATAGAATCTACAGTGTTTTCATTCAACTCATCAAAAATCGACGTGACAAAATATATTTCGAGAGCTAATTTTTGAAAAAGTAACTGTAGCAAACACATTTATTGATGACCTAACAAAAACTACTCAGAAACCTTTTGATGCTGAGGAAAGAAATAGAATAAACCCGATTGCAGTAAATCAAATTATTTCTAACTTGGACGACATAATGTTACAGCACTGCAGAATGTTTCGGCTCTCCTCTAATTTGAATCATAAAATTTCATAAGAAATATTTTTTACAAAGAAATAAGGTTAATGACTGGAAAACGCAGCCCGAACCGAGTAGCAGCTTTGAATTCATTTCAATCGCAGCCAGCTGTACCAATGAAAGCTTGAATCATTTATTACTGTTGATGAATAAATTATTCCAAAAAAATTGATGAACCGAGAAAGTTGAAGGTCTTGCAGTGTACTAATTGTCGAAAAACTAGACAAACCGAAAATCTGAGGTACCAAGTACAAGAAATGTTATTCCTTGTATCCAACAAAACTTTTCGATTTTGTTCCAAGTGAAAGGAACGGCCTATTCAAGAAACCAAAGGAGCAACGTTCGATAGCCCAGCTTGGAATAAGAGACTGGCACAACTGATGTTGGAAAACAATGAAATGGGAGCTAATATATTGAGTTGTCATATGACCGTGGTTCACATTTGCATATTATTACTAAGAAAATATACGATTTGTTTCATGAAAATATATCAATAATCAAAGTCAAACAAAGTGGGATCCGTATCAGTGGACATTGTTTCCATTTCAAGAGTCATCTATATAATCATTACTTTAATAGGTCTGGTGGATCGGACTATCTATTATTTAATAAGCTTGTGTTCGCATTGATACTATTAGAAATAACATTTTAGATGTGAAAACTGAATGGTGATTTCGGATTTGGACGTTCATTTTCAACCTGATCGAGACTGTATTTAGTTTGTGTAAAATTGTATGGTTTTGAATGTAAAATGTACAAACACATACTACAATTAGGGTACTTTGTAAAGTCCATGTGAGTAAAATTTATCATACATTGAAGTGTAGAAGGTAATTCATCACTTTCATTCCCTTAACGTGCTAAATATTTATGTGCAGTTTCTGCTTGCCGTTTCTTACGCATGCGGATAAGAGGTTGCAGCTGTCATAAACAGATACTCGTTTTTCTTTTACTGACACCAAATATTAGTTGACTGCTTCTTACATGCTAAAGAGTAGAAAGGTCGGAAATATCTTCATCAAATTTTGATAATGTTGAAAAGGTTTAAAAATTGTATAAAGTTTAGCTTCACATGCTGTTATGGAAGGCTATTTTGGATACAGGTGTTTTGGATATTTTGACAGTGTAACATGAAGAAGACTTGATTTGCAAAAGGGATAAACTGGATGAAGTACAGTATTAAGTTATTTATATCATGGCTCTTCAAAAGGATAAAGTATTAAAGCTGTTGTCATTAACCTTAAAAGTGCCTTCTCAGTTCAAAAAAGTGAAAACAGTTTTTCTATTTATAGCTGGAGGGAAAAAGAAAAGCCTATCAATATTTTCAGCCGTATACCAGGCACCGGAGAACATGTAAGATACAAAGAAGTTGCTCGAAAAGAAAGAAAAGTAACTTTGCATTTGGTACAACTAGGCCAAGATGATCTTTAAATCCTTGAGTTTTAGGTAAAAATTAGTAAATAAGAAGAATAAAGATTTGCTCATCACCCTTACCCTTTATACTACAATAATAAAGGATCATTTAGATTTGAATGCAAATAGAAATTAAACCAGGCAAAAAAGTATAAGGTCGTTACCTTTCTTTATACTCGGATAGTGAAAAATTGCCTTAAACTTTGATTTTAACTTGTAGCCACTCAAGATTAAGTATTTACCTACAATTGGGGTAGCAAAAGAACTTTGAAATCGGTCTGACGAACGTCTCATAATAGTAAAAATAATAATTATGATAGAAATAATAATAATAATAATGATAATAATAACTAAAATAAATAACAAATAATAACTTATCACATGGAAGATCACAATATATTCCCAATTGAACAGAAAGGTTGTCGGAAAGGGTTATATGGTTGCAAGGACCAATTGCTAATTAATAATATGAAACTAGAAAATGACAATACCAAACAAAAACACCTGAGTACTGCCTGGATAGATTACAAAAACGCTTTTGATAGTGTTCCTCATTCCTTGATCCTACGATGTCTAGAAACTTTCAAAGTTTCTCCTGTACTAATTAACTTTCTTAGAAATTCTATAATGCTATGGGAAACTAACCTTACCCTCTCCCACTCTAACGGTATTTTGATTGCTAATGGAATGCGCATAAGATGTGGGATTTTCCAGGGTGACTCTCTCTCCCCTCTTTTATTCTGCATGGCACTTATACCTCTGTCTCAAATTTTGAGCGATACAGGTTATGGATACAAAATCGGTAATAAGAAGATAAATTATCTATTTCACATGGATGACCTGACGTTATATGCCTGTAATGATGGTGAACTGGAACGACTGTTGAAAACAGTAAAGGCATTTAGCGATGATAATGGTATGGAATTTGATTTGGATAAGTGCGCTGAAGCTATCTTTAAGCGTGGATAGTTGGAAAGTACAGGCAACGTTGTGTTAGATGACGAGTCAGTAATCAAGGAATTAGAACAGGAGGAAACATATAACTATTTAGGCGTTAATGAAGGAGATGGCATACAGCATTCCAAGATGGAAGAAAAAATCAGAAAAGAATGTCTACGTAGGGTGAGATTAATAATGAAAACTAAACTTAATTCTCCAAACAAAATTACTGCTATCAACTCTCTTGCAGTACCAGTGGTAACTTAGAGTTTTAACCTCATTAATTAGAATCTTAGCGAATTGAGAAATCTCGACAAACTGTCACACAAAATCTCACCTGCCACAGAATGCATCACCCTAAATGCAATTTTCATCGTCTTTACATCCCCAGAAGTAAAGGAGGTAGGGGCATGATACAACTTGAATTGTCATACAAGACAACTACTATAGGTCTCTCTGAATATCTGCATAAAGCCGATGATTGGATGCTGCAACTAATTAACGTACACGAAAACCAAAAAATTACATTCAGTTCTTAAAGAGTCAGCTAAATTTTCTCGCCAGCTGGACTTAGATTTAAATAAGGAAAACAACAACCATCTACAACCCACGGCAATAGCCCGCAAAACAAAGAAAGCCGGAAAAAACAATGGTTTGAAACAATTAGAGTCTAGGTGCCAAGAAAAACCTCTCCATGGACAGTATGCAGCCCGAAGCAAAAACGCTGATGTGGACGAAGGGGCGACCCATCAGTAGCTGCGGAGCTCCAGACTGAAAGGGGAAACGGAAGGCTTTATTCTTGCCGCTCAGGACCAAAGTCTTTTCATGCGTAATTATCAGGCCAATGTGTTGCACAACGGGTCAGACGAAAGATGTAGATTCTGCGAGGAAAAGCTGGAAACGATTGACCATCTTGTCTCAGGTTGCTCTGTCTTGTTGATACCCAACGAGTATAAAAACCGCCACGACAGGGTTGGTCAATATCTCCACTGGAAAATTCTCAATACTTTCTCCATAAAAACTAAAAGCAACTGGTATGAGCACCATCCAGAACCAGTCACAGAAGGGAAAAATGTCACCATTTTCTGGGACTTTCCAGTCCATACTGTTCGGACCATACATGCAAACCGTCCAGACATTAGTGTCAAGGACAAGAGCAATAACACCTGCTTATTCATTGATATGAGTGTACCGTTTGATAAGAATGTTTGTGCTAAGGTGTTTGAGAAATTATCCAAATACAAAGATCTGGAGATTGAGATTGAAAAGATGTGGCACCTGAAAACACAGACAATCCAGTAGTAGTGGGTGCCCTGGGCCTAATAAAGAAAGGAACCACTGATTACCTTAAGACAATTCCAGAACCATCACTAAACGAAGTCCAGAAAATAGTCCTTAATAGTACTGCACATATTTTGAGAAGAGGGCTTTCTATTCAAATAACCTTTTTTTCCACAAATACTTTTTTTACTATTAACTGTTTTTTGATGTTCGTAAACTGTCCACTAAATGTTATTATTTTGTACTGTTTTTATACTTAGTAACAAATTTTGTTTTTATACAATTAGGATACAATACAAAAGTATTTTTACGTTACATTACTCCAATTTTATTCACTCTAGGTCACTGGTAGTGACCATGTGCTTGATCTCAAAAAAAGCTAATCAAAAGAAAATGATTGAATAATAATAATAATAATAATAATAATAATAAAAATAATACTTATAATGAAAATAAAGATAAATAATTATTACTATGATAGAAAATACTAAAAAGTAATAAGATTCAATAGTAATAATAGTACTAATAATAATTCGACTAAAACTATTATAAAACTATAATAAATCGAGTATTCAGAAAGGTTAAGGGGTTATTCGACCACTCAATTGATCGATAACTTACAAGTTTTTTGCAAACTTACTTGTGTATTAAATAAGGGACTTTCATAAGAGTGCCTCGCTTAGTCAGGAGCTCAATGTTGCTCCAAAATGCCAAATTTTGTACTAAAGTTTAGCTTTGAAACTAACTTTGTATTGTTAAATGTATTTAGTTGGCAGTAAAATTCAGTACCATTGTTGTGCACATTACAAATTGTATAGTGTACTGCCATTGTATTCTACTTATGTTAAATACAACATTTAACTTCGATGTTTAGTTGGTTCAATTCAATTATTTGTCTCAAATTTCTAACACTTTGAGACTCATCAAGACTTTGGAAGAGGATTTATAGTAGCAAAATGGAAGTTGCGTTTGTACCAAATTGGAGCTAGACCCAGGTCGATGAACAGGTATTTCTCACTTTTAAACTTTACTATTTTGCTCTTTGCACAAAAAAACATTGTGACCTAACGTTTCGTACAAAATATTTATTTCATCAGTAAGAAATGAGATGGTTATTGTTATAAATTGTGAAATTTCTAAAAGCTGTATTTTTATAACAAGTACAACCTTCATCACGCCATTCTCTGTGAGAGCGTCTGGAAAATCGGTGGATGGAAAGTCCAAAGCTTATCTGTTAGGTTACTTGCAAGCTTTCAGTTGTGAAGTTATAAATTCCCTGCCTTGCTACTGGTAACATGCAAGCCAGTACAACCTGTTGCATGGTCGAGTGGTGGCGACTAAACCTGCTCCCTCACCAGATTCCAAATCTGGCGATGAGGGTGGTTAGCAACCCAATAGGAATAAAAACAAGATCTATCAAAGGGCGAATGAACTCTGGAGAGCCAAAGGCCAGCTTGCTATAGATGATGTCTCAATAAAAACACTCCGCAGAAAGAACTTTGGGCCTTCACTGCGGATTTTTTGGTCCTTCGTATACAGCCATGACAAAAACAAACACTAATTTATACAACAATGGCGTAATGCGGAGCATGGAACAAGCGTTCACTGACTTTCCCGGTAGGAGTTGGCTAAACACACAGGACAGCCCAGATCTTCATTATGCTACTGGGTGCTACCGCATAGCTACATGGAATGTCAGGACACTATACCAAGCAGGGAAGTTGGAAAACGTTGTGAGAGAAATGGTGGGAGTAAAGGTTGACATAATAGGACTGAGTGAAGTCAGATGGAAAAGAAAAACACCGTTTCCTTACTTTTAGGACCAGAACACATGCATGGAGTTGGAATCCTACTAATACCAAACATAAAAGATTGTCTTCTTGTCTGCTGGACTGTTTCCGGTCGAATGATTGTGTTAAAATTGAAAGGAAGCCCATTCAACACCACCACCATTCACGTATATGCACCAACATCCAACAGCAATGAGGAGGACATTAAAAACGTTTATGTAGGCCTGAATAAAGCTATGGTACAATCCAGGTATCTCCACGACTATTTTGTTTCCCAGTCCATAAATGAAAAAGTTGGTGAGGTTAGTCAATCAAATGTTGAAGGACCATATGGACTGGGAAACAAAATAGTCGTCGAGATACCTGGGTTCAGTGGTGTGACGCAAATAACCAGTTAATCACTAGTAGGTATTTTCAACATAACCCCAGGCGTCTATGGACATGAAGAAGCCCGAATGATTGCTCAAGGAACCAGATCGATTTTATAACAATCAAAAAGAGATTTAGAAATGCTGCCAGACAACCGAAGTTCTATCCAGGTGCAGATTGCAACAGCGATCATGTTCTATTGGTTAAATCTGTGAAGCTGTAATTGAAGAAACTGAAGAGAACAAAGAAAGGGATAAGGTGAGGCCTAGACCAACTGAAATCCAATTATGTGGAAACGGCTTTGCAACAAAAGGTTAAACTCCATCTGCAAAATGATAATGAGAATAAGAAAGCAGTTGATGACTATGAACAAATTTGTTAGGTAATTTGTAAAGCTACTGAAGAAATCACACCTCATGTAACACAAAGCAAGAAGCAGGAATGGATGACTGACAAGACTTTAGAACTAGTAGAAAAGCGGAGAACAGTAAAACAATGGTCTAAATATTTTTAACTGTTGAAAAAATTATATTGGGAGCAAAAAGAAATTTCTATTGGTGGAACAAATGTTAACAACATCAGATTTGTAGTTGACACAGCGTTGATAGGAGACAGCGAAGGAAAGCTGCAAAACATGAATGCAGTGGTAGAAAGGTTTGGAGACAAATAGAAAGAAGTCATTTGTGATGGTATTTACAAAGAAGAAGGGGACGAGATGTAAGATCCTGGTTAAGGGCCAAGAGCTTGAGAAAGTTGAACAATTTGTTTACCTGGGTAGTATAGTTTCAGTAGACACTACATCAGAGGTGGAAGTAAAGAGAAGAATTGGTATTGCGAAACTTTAAAAAGTTGGAGAAGGTTCTACCATCAAGAAGTGTCTCTATTGAAACCAGAATTAGGCTACCTAATTGCTACGTATTGTCGAGTCTACTACACTGACCAGTTTTCAAGATGGCGTTGTACGGTGCGGTCACGCTGCTATTATTTGTGTTAAACTTTTTTACTGTAAAGAATCCAAGCTTGATCACAGTTGATTGCATTAGTTGCACTTTTAGTCTTACTAATTTATATGCCACTGAAATGGATAGTTGTTTTTCTTCGTTATTATTCTCCAAGATACAAATGAAAGAGAAGAATGTTCCTAGAAGCTTGTTGTTTATGTTATTGATAATCTCTTGCGATATAGAAGTCTGTCCAGGTCCAAGATTTATTTGTTATTCTTGTATAAAAACGATAAGGAAAAATCAAAAGTATTCAAGGTGTACTACATGCAATAATGTCTGTCACCTGAAATGTTTACATGATAAGTTATACTCTGGGAACGAACTCTTATTTTGTTTAACTTGCTATCAGCAGGAAATCGGACGTGAAAATACAGAACCCGTTGCTTACGAACATAGAAATTCTTTTAAGTCATTTTTGAAATCAAGAGGTATGAAAGTTATACATCAAAATCTTAATGGCTTGCTAGAAAAGATTGATAGTTTAAGGCTTTTATTATTGTCACAAGAAATACACATTTTCTGTGTCACAGAAAGTCACACAAACAGTTCTGTTAATAATACACAGCTTCAAATTCTGGGGTACACTATCGAACGAAAATATCGAAGTAATGGTCCTCATGGTGGCGTTGTTTGCTATATTCGAGACGACCTTGAATATATTAGGAAATATGATCTAGAGCTTGACGGAATTGAAGTTATCTGGCTAGAGATTAAAGTACCAAAATCAAGCTCGATATTAATTTCATCGCTTTACAAACCCCCCGATACCTCTAAATACATCGACAGAAATTTCGGAGAAAAACTTCACAAAATGCTCGAAATTGCTCTCGATAAAAACAAAGAAATTATTATCACTTGAGATAGAAATTGTAACTATCTTGTGCCCATATATCAAGCTGATATTAAATCTATATTTAATATGAATGGTTTGAAACAGATTGTTAAACAATCTACACGAACAACTCCTATCAGTAAAACATTAATTGATGTTTTTATAGTGAACAATGAAAGTAAAATTGCAAAATTGATTATTGAACCTAACTGCTTTAGTGACCACGCTCTCATAGGAATTATATAAATGCATGTCCAGAAGTATCCTCCACGTCATATTTTTATTCGCAACTACCGAAATTATAACAAAGATCAATTTAAATCAGCTGTCCGCAACGCACCTTCGGAAAATTGCTTTCAAAAACATAACTTTAACGATGCTTGGAACTCCTTTAAGCTAATTTTAACATCTGTCATTGATCAACATGCACCAACAATTGAAAAACGTATTAGAGGCAAGAAAAATAACTGGTTTAATAAAGAAATCAAGTCTAAATTGAACTCAAGAGACTATTTCTTACGACAAGCTAAGAAAACAAATGATATAGCTTTCTGGAATTCGTATGAACGACTACGAAACAAAGTCACTTATCTCATCCGCCAAGCGAAAGCAAATTTTACGAGATCGCTCTTCAGAGAAAATAACAATAACCCACGACAGTTTTGGAAGCTAATCAAAAANAAAAACATAACTTTAACGATGCTTGGAACTCCTTTAAGCTAATTTTAACATCTGTCATTGATCAACATGCACCAACAATTGAAAAACGTATTAGAGGCAAGAAAAATAACTGGTTTAATAAAGAAATCAAGTCTAAATTGAACTCAAGAGACTATTTCTTACGACAAGCTAAGAAAACAAATGATATAGCTTTCTGGAATTCGTATGAACGACTACGAAACAAAGTCACTTATCTCATCCGCCAAGCGAAAGCAAATTTTACCAGATCGCTCTTCAGAGAAAATAACAATAACCCACGACAGTTTTGGAAGCTAATCAAAAAAACTTTTCCAGCGAAAAACACTGAGCAACCAAGTAAAGTGTACCAAGTTGGAAAGGATGATATCAGTGAAAAATCACAAATAGCAAATGAATTCTGTAACTTTTTTTCGAATACCGGTAAAAAGCTGGCGGGGACTGTTGTCACTCTTAGTGATACTTCGTGAAAAGTATTCAACGGTTTCAAGTACCTCCGAAATATTAATCAGGAAAACAAAAAATTTGAGTTTAAGTTAGTCGAAATATCTGACGTTTTGAAATTTCTCAGAACTTACGAAGCTCTAAAGCGGCTGATTCAGATAATTTACCAGCAACATTGATTAAAGATGCAGCTGAGGAATTAGCAGCAGCTGTCTCCTTTCTTATCAACATCTCCTTCCAGATGGGTGTCTTTCCAACTGTAGAAAAGTCAGCAAAAGTAACCCCCGTGTTTAAGTCAGGGAAAAAGAACCAGTTTACAAATTACCGACCCATATCTGTGTTAAATGTTTTATCGAAAGTAATTGAAAAAGTTGCACACCAACAACTATCGAATTATTTCGCAAATAACCATCTACTGACACCTGCTCAATTCAGTTTTCGTCGAAACCGTTCTGCAAAAAATGCTGTGGCACAACTTACAAATAGCATCCGTCAAAATATGGACCGTAAACGACACACTGGTGTCTTATATATATGGACTTCTCCAAAGCATTCGATACCTTAAACCANAACATCTCCTTCCAGATGGGTGTCTTTCCAACTGTAGAAAAGTCAGCAAAAGTAACCCCCGTGTTTAAGTCAGGGAAAAAGAACCAGTTTACAAATTACCGACCCATATCTGTGTTAAATGTTTTATCGAAAGTAATTGAAAAAGTTGCACACCAACAACTATCGAATTATTTCGCAAATAACCATCTACTGACACCTGCTCAATTCAGTTTTCGTCGAAACCGTTCTGCGAAAAATGCTGTGGCGCAACTTACAAATAGCATCCGTCAAAATATGGACCGTAAACGACACACTGGTGTCTTATATATATGGACTTCTCCAAAGCATTCGATACCTTAAACCATTCGTGCATCCTACATAAATTACCATTCTATGGGATCTCCGGCGTAGAACTAAGTTGGTTTGCCGATTATTCGTTTAAAAGAGATCAAAGAGATTTTGTTAACTTTGATGGAGTACATTCGAGTTCTTTAAAAATTACCCACGGTGTCCCTCAGGGATCAATTTTGGGTCCAATGCTGTTTGTCATACTTATCAATGACATTCAATTACAGCTAAGTAAATGTTCCATCCTAATGTATGCCGATGATACAGTAATCTTTTATTCATCGGTTTCGATTAAAGAGATCGAAAATACTATCAATACGGAAGGTGAATTACTCCAATTATGGATCAAAGAGAATTGTCTAGTATTAAATCTAAAGAAAAATAAAACGGAATTCGCTCTCTATGGGTGCAGAGCTGCCAAAGCTGAATGCAAAATCACAATAGATCATACAACCATTAACCAACCATCCTCATATGAATACCTGGGTGTAACTTTAGCTAAGTCTCTAAATCTATCACATCACTTTTCAAAAGCTGCAAAAGAAATTGGTTCAAGAATTAGACTGCTTCCGAAAATCCGACATCAGTTATCTCCATCAGTAGCAGAAAGAATCTATAATTCAATAATTAAGCCAATTTTTTTCTACTATTCTGATGTCCATCTCGGCCAAAGTAAAACATGGTCTGATCGCTTCGAAAGTCTCAACAATAAACCTAAACGTATTGTCGGTCAAAAGTCTTCAGACTGGCCATCAATTATGGTGCAAAGGAAACGGAAACTTGCTGTGGACGTCTTCAAATCCATCAATAACGTCAAAACCATTGACAACGTTAAGCTTGAGAAAATTGCTCATAAACTTGTTAGTTTGGGAAATATGAACACTCTTAGACTCCCAAAATGTAACACCGAAGCTATGAAAAAGTCAACTGCTTATCAAGGTGCTGTCGTGTTCAACCAACTTCCAGCTAACGCACGGTGTCAAGAGTCTATTCTTAATTTTAAAAAAGTTGTTAATCATTTTAATTTCTAACTGTTTTTCTATTTTTTTAATTTTTCATTTCATGATGATTGATTAAATTTCTTTATTGTTTACATTTTACGTTTTGAGATTTTGATGCCTTACATTTCAGTTGCTTTGAATTGATTGTGTACCAATTGCCTTATGCCTTTTTCATGCCAAGTATCTAATGCCTTTTCCCTTAATTTGGAATTTAGGTTCTGTTTGTCTTATCTATTCTCATTTTGTAATTTTTTATATGTTATTCAGGTCCTATGCTGATAACAGAAATTATATTTTCCTGGAATAGTCAACCTGACTAAAATAAATAATAATAATAATAATAATAATAATATGATTGCGAGATTTGGCCTATTACTAAAAGTCTTGAAGCAGGATTAGAGCAGTGGAAAGGTCGTTTCTAAGGAGAATGTTGGGGTTTTCATTGACAGATAAGATAACCAATGTGGACGTTCTGCGTAAGGCAGGGACTAGTAGATGTTTATTACAGACGATGTTTATTACAGACGATTGAACAGATTCGGTTGATAGGGCACATGATGAGGAAAAAAGAATTGAAAAGGTTGTGCTGACCTGCTGTGTAGAAGGAAAAAGATAGAGGGGAAGACAACAAACTAAATACTGGGCATGTTTAGAAAGTACAACTGGTTGGGGACCCACTGTGCTCCTTCAAGATTTGTAGAATCCCAAAGAGAACGCCGTTATGGCTGCTGCCTACGCCAGAATTTTGACACTGCACCCAAATTGACTGATTGGCATTATAAGTTGTTGTATAGGTGTCATTCCAATATCACTGAGTGAAAGCTTTGTGGAATAGAATCAAAGAAAAGAACACGGAAAAGAGGGGAAAGCGCTAGAAATGGAACATCTTGAGACCAAATCGTTACTTTTCGTTGTAACGTATGCAGAAAATAGCGGTTTTATCTAGTTACTGGAGATTGTTTCAAGTCCATTTTAACAAGAAAACTTTTGATTTGTAAGAAAACCCTTTAGTTTGTATGATGGAATGGAATGATCCTTTAATTGTCTAAAAAATGTTCTAGGGTTTTTGGCTGGGTGAAGATATAACTTTATGTCCATGATCAAAGGTGTCATTTATTGACGTTCTCTTCGAAACCTTAAAGTTATGGATTTGCAGGAATGAAATGGAATGGAATGAAATGGAAAGTCAATGTATATCAAACAAAAAATCCTGGGAATGTCGAAATGCTTCTCAGCCATCTTTAATCCATCCTGAAAACACGACAAATTGTATAAACATACTACCTGCTCCATCAGAATTGCTTGGATTAAAACTGTTAAGGTATAAGTGCCTACAGTATTGACCGATGTTTTGAAAAGCTATGGGAATGTCGCTGGTAGGGTTTTCAATCTAATCATACGGATTGGTAACAACCAATGACCTGATGTCAAGTAAAGTCACCTTTCATAACATTTATTTTTTAGGTGATGTTTTAGTGATTTTAGAAAATAATACTGACAGAAATGAACGTTCAAAATATAAGAAAAGTGACACAGTTTAAGAGTTATTTCGTTTACCAAGTCAGCAAATTGTAACTACTGATTACAAAGAACATTAGGACAATGCTACTTGTGCTATTACCTCTTGTAAACAATCCACAACGGTTAGTAATGGGGGAACTCTAGTGTGTCAATTTGATGCTTTACCTAAAGAAATACAAAGAAGTAACTGTACAATATCTTTTAAAGAAAAAATAAAACATTAAACAGCAAATGAACTATCTTGTTTTTATCATACAATCTTGGTCTCTTTTGCAGTAGCAGTATTCATTTGTAATAGCTAGGTAGGCTAACACTTAATACAGTTTTCTACCTAACATTTGATGAATCTGGAGAACGTCATGATTTTTCTAGAGCACTAAGTTGTACATATATTTACTGTACGTGAGTTGAATTGAAGAATGTTTAAAACCATGTTGTTTTCTATGACGAAAATAAGACCATTGATTTTTTTATTGAGGGCGTTTTATTCGGACCCTTAAGCAACAGTTGTTATGATATATCGAGACTGTAGTAACCATTAAATTTGATATGAAATGTTGTTTGTAATTGATGATGGCAAATAAGGAGTATTTTTTATCACCATAATTTTTTATGAAAACTGCTCAATTAAACAAACCTTCTTGTCCAGGCTTTTAGCGAAATTTTACAGGAGCTGTTTCCTCAGCAACAAGGAACTAATTCATTGCTCTTTGTTTTGATGCAACTGGAAAAATAACAAACAAAAAAAATAAGTCTATGAAATTATATAATCTTTTCGTCAGTTATAAACAGGTTTAACTGAGGACATCTTCCCTTATCCGATACAGCCACACTAGATTTCTACTTGCTTCTTCATCCAAAGTCTTATTTATGTAGGCCTGCAAAGTGCTCTGTATAGTTAAAACTACTCTGATAAAAAGAATAGAAGCAGCATAGTTTAACAGCAGGAGGATTGAATTTGCCCTCATTTTAGGTTTCAGTTAAATTTTCCCGTAGGAATAAAAATAGAAAAATACTTATTAATCTTTATGACAGCTAATGTAAGCTTTCCGCTCTCATTATATCCGGTAACATACCATGAAAAATAATTCGAACTTCTATCCATAACGATCAGGTTACAGCATATCTGGAAATTGTAAATTTATAGGCCTTTAAGTCTTATTCATCCTGTTGTACTAAGCTTGAAGCCTGCCAACAGCGGCAATAAAATCCGACTAGCCATTGTACCTTGAGAGACACGTCCTACTAATATACCTTAAATCATATCTTTAGAAGCTGTGTCGGTAGTAGCCATAACCTTAGATTTAAAGAATTGAAGGTTCTTATCCAATTCTTTGTGAATTAACACCTGGCTCCTTTGTTTTTTTGAGAAAGCTGCACAGTCTCTTTTTTATTTTTCATTTCAAGTTTATATTTGCTGACGCAGGGTTGTGCTGTACTCTCCGTCAGTTTAGGGAATTCTTTGTTAGAGCATTTACAGTATCATAAGTCACATTTAGCCATATTTAGTTTACCTTTCTTTAAATGGCAAATAAATGTCCTTCTTTAAATGATGATTTTCAAGTGTTTCTTGCATTCCAGAAAATTTCGCTGCCAAAAAGTATTTTTATCCCTCGCAGAAAAAACCTATCTTTTTCTCTGCAGATTCTTCTTTTATATTTCTTTTGCTTGTTTTAATTCAATCTAACATTGACACAATGCTTCTGAGTTTTTTTCAACACAAAACACAAATTTCAAAACGAACTAACACAAGTGAACGCCGATAATTCTTAATTTATAGACCAATTTGAATTTCAGTACGGTAGTGAGTTCGGTTGCAAAAGTAGCACTGATTAAAATGTGAATTTAAATAAAAATCCAAGAGCCTAAAGATTAAATTAGTAATTTTCAAATGATTTCTCATAAAAGATCCTGGATTAAACCGGTTTCATGTTCATCGGGGCTTCCTGGAAATCCTACGTGGATGAAAATATAACCTTTAAAAGAGAAACTTTTTGCACTAATTACATATAATCTGTTGCTAGGTTTGTTGAATCACCGAGGGGCATTAGTTTTAAGTATTGTAGAGAATATATACATTAATATAGCTGATATATAACTAGATGGTTAAAAGGTGGCCCGTTACTGCGATGCGGCTGGAGGATCAAGGTAAGGTTAAAAGGGAGTGCCTTAGTAATAGGAAAAATGACATCAACGACACTTCATATCATTCATTTTTTAAACTGAGCTTAAACATGGTCTAAAGAGCGGACACATGAAGTTACAGTATACAAATAAAACAAAGGATTGGGCAACACAGTTATTTGTAGATGTAGAGGCATTTTTATATTTTGAGTGGTAGACTTATTCTGAGCTACGTTTTAAGGGATACGTCTCCCATCGTCATCCTCTGAAGACGGGAAAATTATATCTCAAAACGTAGTTAAGAAACTCTTACGACTCATGATATGATAAAGGTACCATTTCTATTGCTTTCATCAAGTCCATTATGTTAAAAACTTTAAATGTTAGTTATGTCTGTTACTACATAGCAGAAACAAGCAAAAAGAAAATAATACAGAAGAATGGTACTTTCCTTCTATTATCAAATTTCAGAAATTTTAATTGACCACAAAAAGGATCGACATTACTCCTCTTTTCTTTACTATTTGGAAAATTCGTTTGTCTTGGATTCATCTTTTACTCAAATAACTGCAATATCCAAATGGTTCATTGGAAAAACACATCTTTAGGATAAAGAGTTAAAGACAGAGAAAATATGAAACTGATTCAAACAGATACTCAGAAAAAAAACACCCGAGTGTCATTTTATTAAGAAGAACCACTTTCTTTGTTAACTAAGATACTTGTAGCATTCTGTGCATTTAGTTACTGGAGACTGACGTCTATGATGACCGATATACTTTCCTTTCCGAAAAATGTTTTATTAATTGGTTGGTGTTATTTTCTTTCTTGTATATTGAACAGTCAAACCAACAATCCAGTCAAAGGTGAAAGCAGTACTAATTTTATCACTCTACATACTCTGTTAATGCAAAAAGACGTCGTTGTCTGTTCGTTATCACTAATCATTTGCTACATTTCTATAGCAATAACCTCAAAGAAATCCTTTTTTTGAAAAAAAAGTAATGTATTTGCTTGTGCTGTCAAACACTGTTATGACCACATTTCTCTGCGGTTAAATTATCTCCTTTCTTGGGGTCATGTGAAATAGTAAAGTACTGACGTGCTTATTATTAAAGTAACACAATTTACCTTATATTCACACTTTATTAAAATAGGATAAAGCAACTATTTCTTCCCTTAATTTTCTAACCTGGAACTGTTATCATTTCTTTAAAAAGTCAGCTAAATTATTCCGGTTTTTTTCATGTTAAAACACTATCAATGATGTTGTTCCATCATCTCAATCTAGCCCAAATTGAAGCTATTTCAAGATCAGATAAAACCAACCAAACCATCGTATCGCTCTGTTTGGGCACACAATGAATTCCTGTTTTCCTCATTGTGGCTAAAAAACAGATATTTATGTTGAACTAAATCAGTGTAGGTTGAGATTATCTAAATTTTACCATGTTTTCAAGCTTAGGAGTCAATACTGTATGGCCTTTAAAATATCATACAATAAATCAGACTCGCTGAAGTACTAAATTCACGGAATAATGTATGTGTTATCTCTACCTGGAATGTCTCAATCCTATATCATAATCTAAAGTTATAGTTTTGATAACATCTTTGCCAGGGTTTTTAAACTTCCTAGCTGATATAAAAAGCTTGAAAAAAAGAAAATTCTGTTTAAAATTATCTATTGCCTTTCAAACCAAATATGTTCAATGAATGACCAGTGTTTCTGCTTATAGTTATGCACAGTTTTGACAGGTGATGTTTTTCATCATTTAATATGTTTGTACTTTTAATATGTTTGTACTTTTGTACTAATCAAATGTTTCAGAACGATGACAGGCGACAGAATTGATAGCTAATTTTAATATCTATTCTTTTATTATTTAATTTGACAGAGCATGTAAACCCCATTTACTCAAAAATCAGTAGCTTCGGGTGAAAAAGTTAGCTTTGAATCCAAATTTCCAAAAAAGGACAAAAAAAATGACTACATATTTTGACATATTTTGTCTGGTAATGTTATTACTGTTAAACGAAAGTCATATAAAACACATGTAAAAAGTTATGCAAACCTTATATGATTTATCGCTGACAGGCAGAGGGGTTTAAAGTCTTCAGATTAATGAAATGAAAAAAGAGAAACAGGAAAAAATCTAAAATTCGTTAATAGAAAAAGATGAATGAAGGGTTTTGTTAATGGGAATGTTTAACACTCAGAGATGATTAAATATTCCATCGTCAAGTTCAAAGGTGCGGTTTGTTTCACTCTGATTAAAAAAAATATTAAGTTTAAGTTCTTAGTTTTAATCTTTGGATAAACTTGATAAACATAGCGTTTCGGTGAAAACATTTATCTTACTCCGCCTTGTCTTTTCCTACACATCTGTTACCTGTATCTTCATTGCAACAATATTTGATTTTTAATGTTGTCAAAGGAGGTTCCATTTACCTTGACATCTATTATTATTTCTTGTTTTATACTTTCTAGTTTTTTCTCTATTGCTTCAAATAGAAACTATGTTTTGCTGCAAAGTATTGCCAACTTTACCACAAAGAAATATCCTTTAAAGTAAAAATGGATATTACAAATTCCGTGTTTTAACCATTTGAAGTAGCATACGTTATTATCAGTTTTCTACTGAGTTTATACTTATATTTGGAGATAGAATTGGGAAAGGGAAGAAATCAATAAATGAAAAAGATTGAAAAGAACAAAGAAACGGACGTCTATCTTACGGTGAAAGACCTATAAATAGAAAATAATTAAAATTTTGGGGAACATTTGTCATCTGCATTAATTTATACTTAATTTATGCTTAATTTATTCTTGTAATTCGTCACATTATTCATCGTTTTTGTGTGTTTTAATGTCATTTTCCCCCAGTAACTGAGGCTGAGGCGGTGCCCTTCAAAAGGACTTTTGTTTAGGCAGTGAAGGATGGTCTCCCTGATCCCAATCAATGTCTTTTTCTTTAGTAAAGTTCCTTGTTCTTTTCGCCTGTTCGAGGAATTGAACCCGCAACATCTTGATTGCGGTTCAACTGCAATAACCAGTAACCCATGGCTCCTACAGTATTCATATTTTTTTTCTTTATTAAGGCATTGGTTGTTACAAAAGTAATTTCTCCTCTCGTTACATTTTGCAATTTCATTTTTGCTTTAAAAACACAAATGTCATCAATGAAAATCACATTTCTTCCCATCACAGGAAAACAGCAAGCTTAACTATTTAATCTGGAAATCCTTAACCTTTATCCTAATTTTGATAGTAAATATCAAGTTCAAGTAGCATACCATAGCAGTTCGAACCCCTGCCACGTTTGTAGAAGCACTGCGCCCAAATGTTTTTCCAGTTAGAGGTGACTTTCTACTGACTATGTACAAGCTTTGGGAGATACAATTACGTAAGGAAAGAAATCAATAAATTTAAGAAAGTTCTAATCAGAAAAGTAACCATCTGCATTGAAGTGGCTTCAAAGCCTTGTTTAGGATGAAAGAACTAAAAAAAGTTGGCGCCTCCCACTAACAAACGCCCCTGTGGGCTACAAATATGAATAGCAAGTCACCATTTAATATAAAAACTACACTGGGATTTTGCAAAAGCCATTCAGGAATTAAAAAACAATGTGTAGCAGAAGTTCATGAGACGACAACACGCATAAGTCGAAAACAAGAAAAAAAATCTTCTCATTTGACCTTGAGATTTTATATTCCTAAGAGAATTGATGAAACTGTTGAAATAGTCCATTCTCGGAATGCAAAGTATTTTTTGATAAATTATAAAGTGCAAGTGATTTCTTCTATATAAAAAAACCCCAGTTATTAGGCAACCGAAATTAAATCATTGTGTATCTGAAAAGTATGATTGCATTTTGGGTTCCAAGATTTTTCTGAGCTCTTCCTCTTCTATACATTTCAACTGGAGTCTCCTTGTTTTCAATAGCGACAGTCAAATCAGAATATTAATGGAAGTTTGGTTTATTTCATCTCTGAAATGGAAGGCTGAAAGGAGAAAAGAAATCGTTTTTTCTTTTCAGTGAGTGCTTTTCAAGGTACTTTTGATAAAAACATTTTTTAATTAAAAAGAATACATGGTATTTTACAATTATTAAACTGCTTTTCATGCCTCCCGTGATCAATTTAAGTGACACTGGTACAGTAAAGGTCAAGTCAGACATAGCATTTGCAGGCATTTACGTTTAGGTTTTGTTGATCAAATGAAATGTTGATTGAGGCACCAAGATGCATCTTGAAAAGTTCTTACTTCTTTTTACAGTGAGTGACACAAATGAAATCCCCTGGTACATTATTAAGGTGTTATACAATTGGAATATAGGAATGATTACGGGATTTCTGCAATGGTAGTCAAATTGGAATATTGTTAATGGGCCATTTCCACCTGGTTTACTATAACGTATATTTGATCATACTTCTACACAAGTTAGTCCAGTGAAGTGTATTTGTACGAAATGAATAAATCAAGTTTTTAAGGTATCTCATTTAGCTTAAATGTCATTCTCAGTAAAAAAAAAAGGATCTGGGGATTGGAATATTTTGATGGGACTCGAAGCTCCCCTAGATCTAAAATAACAGGCTGGCGTTTGTCGGGGTTAAGACTGTCTCATGGAATGAAGAGTCTCTTTTGTATTGTTTAGCAATCCTCTTAAAGACTGTATTCCGATAATACCTCCCGAAGGCAATTTCGCACAATGTCTGCTCTCACTTTATTTATACCACTCCAAGNTACATCTGCTGATGGATAATTGCAACCTTATAAGATTAGTAGGTAATTTAATCCTTAAAAAGGAAGAAGGTGAAGAAGAGTAAGAAACAAATGACAATGGAACAGAAATAGAAGAGAATAAAGACGGCAAGGAAAAAGAAAGTGTTTTGATAAAACCACAGAAAAAAATAACTGTAAGTTGCCATTCATAATATCAACAAATTCAGAGTTATTTCAAAGTTTTTCAAGTCTGACAACGCATCCAGTTAAAGCTATCAAAGATAAATAATCAAAATATAGTCAAGTAGCAAATAGTTGCAAGTTTGTACTTAAGTTTTGAAGGTATCTCATTTAGCTTAAATGTCATTCTCAGGAAAAAAAAAGGATCTGGGGATTGGAATATTTTGATGGGACTCGTAGCTCCCCTAGATCTAAAATAACAGGCTGGCGTTTGTCGGGGTTAAGACTGTCTCATGGAATGAAGAGTCTCTTTTGTATTGTTTAGCAATCCTCTTAAAGACTGTATTTCGATAATAACTCCCGAAGGCAATTTCGCACAATGTCTGCTCTCACTTTATTTATACCACTCCAAGTATCACAGGGCTCTGTTTGTCGCCATGGTGATGGTCAACGTCTAGATGTTGGTTTCCAACATCTATTACTATTGTTAATTTTATTTGTGACAATTTTAATTTAGAGAATAGCCACCAGTACCCAGTAGACCTTTAATAGTCAAGGAGTGAGAGGACCACACCATACTTAGAGGTGAGGTAACACTGATTATTCAGACTGGAAAAAAACCTACTATCTTCCAAAAATAAACTATTCCGGATTATTTATTTTCAAAGGTGTGAATAATAATCGCCTTCTTGAAAGAACGTCTAACGTTGTATGTGAGCATAGTATTTCTAGTATTTCACGTGTCGAAAATAAGTTAATTAAAAATATAATAGTATGGTCCATCCATTTTTTATGTGAACCTCCCTTAGGCTAAAATGTCGTGATAAGCCACTGGTTACACAGTCTAACACTAACCACAGTTTGAAATAAGGAAACGATTTAAAAAACTTATTGTTTTCTCTAAGAGCTTTGGGGATAATTATATCATTGGATAAACGCTGTTATCAGCAAAAATAGCATTGTAAATTTTTTAAAACATTAAGATAATGATGTCTATTTCAGTTGAACAGAAACAGTGTCAGAGCTTAATGATAAACAATATTCAATTAAAAATGGTTAGAGAGACGTTAATATAGCCTTTAATTGGTTGCCTACAGACACCATCTAATCCCAAATTGTAACTATTCTTTTAGAATTTTACAAGAATACGCACTAAAATATATATTAAGGAAAGGAAAACAAATGGTTTGGACCTCAGTGTCTCTGGTTTTGTTTGAGAGGAATATTTAAGATAAGAATACTGTTAGCTAGAGAAGGTTGCTTTTTTGTGTAAAGATTACATTTCTTGACGTACGTTAGTGGGTCGTGTCTCTCTGTTGGCGGGTTATGGATACATTGATTATATTTAAGAGACATGTTACTTCTTTCCAAAATTTTCTCCTACTCGGCATTTTTATGGCAATTACTGAGATTAGTTTAAGATTATATTTACTCTTTAAAAAGTAAAAGTATCCAAGCAGCTTAAAAGATAAGAAAGTATGGCCAAGAAACTACTGTTGAAAATGAGGTTTATGCAATTTTCTTATGGGGTAATTATTTCATGTATGTATGACTGAGCCTGCTAAGAATAAAGGAGGTCAATTAAAAAAATTAATACAGACTTGCATGTAAAAATATTGCAAGCCTATTGGGCTTTACATTAGATTCCGCTTTCGTATTGCATCTAAAAAGAATGAGAGTAGGTTCCTTGATTGATAGTAATTCCGAAAAGCTTGAGTACCTAAAATGGAGCTGCCACCACTCTGATTTTTAGCATTCAGTAATTCCAGTGATGTGGTGTCTTGTAATGCAAGTAGAGTAATATTTCTAGCTAGTGATGCAGTTAGAAATATCTCTAGTTAGCAATGAAATTAGTAAGATATATCCAGCTAGTGATTCGATTTGAATGATGTAACCAGCTTTTAGCATTCTTATCTCTGTCCCATGTTCTGTATGCTAGGGTACTCTTACTCTGTCATTTCTTGCTCTAAATACCTGAGTTATTCATTTCATCCATTACTCTTGTTTGATCACAGACTTGTTTTTAGTGCTTTTGAATAATAATAATGACCATCATCTCTAATTTCTAGACAACCATTCTTTGCTTATTTCACGATTGTCTCAACATTGATGGTAAGTAGCAGAGGAGACAATAGACATTCATACAAATAGCTTTATTCCCATTTTGTAGCTGTTCATGTCCTCGATACACATACCAAAGTCACAAAGGATACTGAACAACCTGAACAAAATTGTAAATCTTGAAGAAATACCTTTTCATTGCCTAAGAAACAAATATCTTTTTTTCCGTTCTCATGTCCTCTCTGACTTTTGTCTGCGTCGTCTTCTCTCTTTAATTTGCTTCAAGGACCTTTTACTCTTGCGAAAATTTTGCTAATTTCTTTTGCCTTTCCAGCCTTTAATTGATGAAAGTTTGCTTACATCTATATCACCAGTGTCTCAAAGATTACATTATTTGACTTGACTATACCTTCTTCAACAGATGTTTGCTAAATTCTTATTTTTAGAGTAGTATTTCATTCATTTTTGTGTGATGGAAGGAGAGCCGGGACATTTGGATTAAAAAATATTTTATTATATTTTGCTGGATTCAGGACTATTACAGGACCCATTTAAGCTTACGACTTCTGTAATTCGCTGTTTTTCATCCTTTTGGCCACACCTTGATGTGGTTTTACAATATATAAGCTCAAGTTTACTTTACTGATGCAATATTTACTATTGTTTACACTCTTCGTTCTAACAGAATTTCTTTGCTATGCTCCTACATCTTCCAACCTAATCATAAAGACCCTAAAACATTTTGTGTTCCTATCGGTATTAGTATTTTATCTCCAGCTGCTTTTACAATCATTTCTTCTGCCAATTACGATTTCTTGTACCTCCTTCCTAGCTCCAATCAGCCATTGCACTATTGTATTAATTGTGCACTTTAAGACTTCAAGCACACTTTTCTCCAACTCTTCTGTAAATTTCAACTCCAATATCCCTTTCTCTTTCTATTTTTGCTGGTAGCCCCTTCATTTCCCCATCATCTTTTCTTGCTTCCTTCCTTCCGTATTGTCTTTAATCTGGATTTTAAGTTTACAGCCACAAGATTATGGTAGAAATGTGCAGGGACGCCTTTTTATTTGAAGAAATTTGAAATTTGTCCCATGTTTTCAAACGTACCGTTTTTAAATATACATTTACAGTCAGAATCTGTTTTCTACAGTGAAACCTAACCAGCCTTTGGATCCTTAATTTTTCAGTTTAATATCAAACTAATGTAAAATTATCTGGGTGCTTAATTTTCATCTAATTACGTGGTTTCATCTTGACATTTATTATATTTTCTTTGTTACTAATTGTTGTTTCGCAATAGGGATTGGGACTTGGAACCTTCGATAGAACGTTTCACATCCCTCCCCGTAAAGTGATGATAACTGCATTGTTATTTCTATTATTATTTCTATTATTATTATTATTATTATTATTATTATTATTATTATTATCATTATTATTATTATTTATTTAAAAATATGATTTTAGAGAAGTGAAATGAAATATATTGGCACCGAAATAGGTTCCAACCAGTACCTTGAGCTACCAAGGTCATATGCTCTACTTCATTAGGGATCTTTACCAAATTATTTTGTTGCCATTATTTTATTGAGCTTCTCATCCCAATCTCATATTATTCCACATGAAATTGATGGAAACGGAGAATTAATTTGGATATCTAAGGCTATATGAAAAAATATTTCTAACATTTAATTATATAAAGTGTTTTAAAGAAGCCTTGCTCAGAACTTTATTCCATTAGCTAAGTTGTCAAAATAGAAGGTCAATATAACTGTAGATACCGTTTGGAGGTCATCTTGTGACAGATTAATTTTCCATTTGTTTTTGATTGGCTGATTGGTTTTCTTTTCCCTAGCTGATTAGTATCCTGCTTTAAACTTAAAGCTTCCATTCTGAAGCAATTAAATGGTAATTCACTTGATAAACAGTTCTTTGTTGCATTTCGTCCTGGTTTTGGTTTGAAAAGAAAATGACATATAGGTGTTAGCCACTTGATGCCAAAAGTTGGTTTTCCTAAAAAACAGTTTTAAAGAACAATTCTATTATTTCATGTCAAATATATTTAGACAGAAAATTCTAATCAGGATTCAACATATGTTCATTACCATTGAATCAGATATTACACATTTCTTTGATAAGAAACCCAAAGGTAAGCATCTGCTTATCACCGATGTTTTTCAGTTCCAGAAACACAACAACTCTAGTCTTGGTAGATAAATTCAAGAGAAAAATATACTGCAGTCTTGCTATAAATTTTTGATTTTCTGGTGCCATAAAGGAAGTGCATTTATAAAATGTTTTTCAACAGTGCATGTCAGCGTGTAATACAACAAAGGAAAGTGGGAGCAATATGATGGGTAGTTACTCTTCTGTGCAACTTATTTGTCTATTAAAATCTTTTTAGGAAATAATAATTCAGTTTCATATGAAAAAACACTTAACACGAAATTATCTGTCGTGTACTAAAATTAACCAAACAACACATTAAATTAAATGGAATTAACTAAATGAAATAGAAATGTAAAGTAGAACAAAGAGTTAAATCTTAATTTGTTACATCATTTAAATGTCTATTTTAATGTTTTATGCTGTTGAAAAGGAAGATGAATATTAGCATACCTAATATGGACCCTTGTAGTATTCCAGTGATAATGGTGTTGTGTCTCCTCCTAGTATGATGTATTTCTGTAAAAAGGAAAAAACGACGACCAGAGCACTCTGAATAACAGCAAGGAGTAAAGTAAGATCAAAATTAAATTTCATCGATTACCCTTCCATCCTTGCAGCAAAAATCACTATTTCAATTTCCTCAACCCAAAAACCTCGGAACTTGAAAACAAGCAAAAATGGATTGATGAACTGCATCAGGGAGTGTTTTTTGAGCTGTTGTTTTAAATTACTCGTTAATATACGTAATCTCTTCACCAAGAAAAGGACTGTAACACCTTTGTTGAAATTAGCAAAACTGTCTCCAATTTTCTTAATGCATGATACAGGACTAGTAGAGAAATAAAGACATAATTTAATCCCATCTTTGATATCCACAGTGATGCCCTTCCTGACGCCAACCAATGGCTTTTTTCTTTATAATGTTCTTAATTCTCCTCGCCAGCACGGGGAATCGAACCCGGAACTCTTGGTTACTGTGGAGTTGCACTAACCATCAAGCCTCGGCTCCTCATACATAAGAAGTAATAATATTTAAATTAATGTTTAATTACTTGACATTAAGCGTGTACTTTCTTTCAATATTGTTTACTACAGATGAAAAGGTATTGTGCTCCTTCATAACACGTCAGCCCACATTAGATTTCCACGTTGCTTTGCGATTACAGTTTTTTTGTTATTGTCAAGTGAAACAACAGATTCAGAGTTGGAGTTAAAGAGAAGAAAAAGTTTGTTTTGTAAGGCTATTCACGTCTGTCTTTTTCAAGGTAACTTGCTAAAAAGTAAGGGGAAAACCGGTACAAGAAATAAAATAACTAGGTCTATTCATTCATAATAGGGGTAAGTTCCAAAATATTAGCTATCACAAAAAGTGATTTGCATTCAGTGGTTGGTGCACCCTATCAATAAGTAAAAAATAAATATGGAGCACAAGATCTCACCTGCAATGAAGACACAAGTGAGTAAAAAAGCAAGATGTTCTAAGAAAAATCAACATAAATATTACAAAAAAATATTAAAGTAAAAAAACTCAGGAACAGTGATTTCGCTGATACTAATCATACCACCGCATAAGAGGACACATGTTGACAGCAGTGTTTATTATATTTCTTTGTAAATAGCTGAATTGTATCATCCTCTATAAAGATAGAAAAATTAGCTTGATTTATTTGACAAGTGAACAGTTTTTTATGTATATGTACAATCTGAAAATTCATTCATTAATTTAGCAAAGCTAAGTTTAATTCAGCAAAAGTGTTTATATTTTCATTTCGTTATTTATCTATTACACATTAAAGCAACAGTTTGCAATAATTATTTTTCTTGAATTTTGTAACTTTACCTTAACATGAAGCTGCAGAAATTAATTAGGCCTATTTTAAATTTAATTAATTTCACACCTGCTTAATCGCTGCAAAGAGTTTTGCTTAAAAAGCAAAAAAAATTAGATGTTCTTCTAAAGAATTAGAAGTCCATAGCTTGGATTATCAGGATGAAGTCCTACCTTATTGAACCACTTCGGGAAAAATTATGACCCAACAATATTGGACTGATCCCATAGGATGGTTAGACACCATATGTCTCCTGTACCAAGTAGTTAGGGTAAATCGAGATGAGAGTAAATAGTCTCCATAATAATAAACTATATTGTAGTGCGGAATTTGACGAAACTTAAGAGCCCTTGAGCTTTTCTAAGCTATGTTTTCAGAGATATTTCTGCCATCATCAGGTTGGCTAAGTAAGGACATGTTTTGAAACCTAGCTCAGAATGTGCTTAGGTCTCATGACAAGGTCAAACTCCAATTTATATGACTACCACTGAGCCCAAAAGGTCAAGAATTTTCCCCAAAAATGTTTATTTCCTTTTATAATTTTGTTAGCGCTTCTGAAAGCTTAAAAGAACAATTGTACTTTATCAAGTACTGCTTGTAGAAAAAAAAATTCTTTGTATTTTTAGGTAGCAGAGTATATTCAACATACTGACACAATGTAAGAATATACTGGCGAGATCATTGTTAAATTTGGATTTGATACATTGAGAGCAAATGATCGCCATGTTTTTTATGAATTGGCCTAAACCTAATTTAAACCACAAAATGTGGTAACATCAAGTAAAACAGTGGAAAATGAACAATTAAGTGAATCCATTAAATATATCAGTATTTTGATCCAACGCATGCACTTTTAAAGTACCCGCAATTTTTTTATAAAAGAGATACAAATTCATAATAAATTTTGCCACCAGATGATCGCCAAATTACAGACTTGTTTTACTTCGAAGTATATATTTGAGGTGTGGTATTCTTCTTCCGAATCGTAGTATCCAACCGGACGACAAAGTAAGTGATTTAGCCTCTTTTCTCTTGCATGTTGATCACGATCATACCTGGTCTTCTAGACTAAAATAGATGGCTTCTTAGCACTGTAAAGGCCTAAAGTACTTGGCACTTTTCAATTTCTGGGCGGCTTCTAGTACATGCTCATACCATTTCATTTTGACATCAAAGTATTATTCCTGGCACACATTTTAATGATTTGTTAGCCAACGCAGGCATATATCATCTTCTTCTCCTTTTAGGACAGCTTCGTGCATTCACTGACAATGTGGTTTATTACACCTTTCGCTTTTTGTTGTCTTGAGCTTCGTCAAGCCAACTGTTTCGGTTATCTGTTCATGAGTGTCAAAAATAAGTGATTCGGTTTTTTTTCTGAAATTTCTATCTTTCATCATTCTCGTCTCTCTGCCCCACCATTGTTGTCTACCTGCTTCAGAAAATAACCATGCAGTGATTATTGTCCTGCTGTTTTTTTCTTCTTGACTCTCTCATCGTTTTGGCCTACTCTGTGTAAGGATTTCTTTCTCCAATAACGCACAGGAGCATTTTGGGTATAGTGCATTATAAATGGTCATTAATTTTCTTATCCTCCTTTCCTATTTGGCAAGTTTTGAACATGTTCGCTTTGTAAGCTTCTCTTTTATTACCGCTTTAAAATGCTTGTATTTGCGACCTTTCTGTATTTTTTCATGACTGTACTATCGAGGAGTCATATTCCACCCTATTTTCTCACAGCGCTTCTTTTCATGGGAGGAATATCATGCTTTATACACAAATTCGATAAATCATGAATAATAAAAATTTAATATCATATTTTTATTATTATCATCAAGTGATTACACGTCATCTAGTGATGAATAGGTGAAAACCCACGTTCAGTTCCGAACAACAAGCCAGGAAAGTTAAAAGCAGGCACATGTACTATGGCCACAAGAAAGACATAAAATAGATAATCAGAGTAAAATGGCAACGTAACTTTCGCCTTCAAAGTAGCTCCCAAGGAGACATAAGAACAGGCACATAAATCAAGTAGCTGTTGTTGTAGCACAACTTCTATTTCTTTTGTTTGTCCTGTTTTACCAAACCAATTTGTTCCAGTAGTTTGCACATTCCATAGCTGTGACTGTTAGAACTAAGAAATCTGTAGGAGAGTAGCTGGATGCTGTTGACCATTCAAACAGGTGTGAAGTCGTCTGTACTAACCCAGAGTTGGAGAGGTCTATCGATGCGAAACTTCATTGCCTTCGCGAGACCATGCATCTTCCGTGTGCAGGTCGCAGGTGATTTACAGTTTTTCAGGTCTGCCAAAGTTCTCCACTTCCACTTGCGCTTTTCTATTTAGGCATAATACTTGGCTCTGTCCTCTGGTGTGCCGTTTCTCCTTGTCAGTTCCACTGCTCCAGCCATTGGTCCCCACACTCATCAGTCTTACACTGTTCCACTGGTGGCTTTGCCGTATCTTAAAAGCTATTGGTAGATCATAGCCTTTAGGATGGGCTTGATGCTGATGCAGTGGATGACATGTATCTTTTTTAAGTTTGGCTTTTCCATCTCTATGATGGTGTTTCGACCGGTGCCTGGAGAAACAAATTCTAACAAGGTATAGAGGCACCGTGTGGGGATTTACTTGGTGCAACAAGTCACAAGGTAGCACGTCTCGTTTAGTGCTGTATCCATTTTTTTGACATGAGCAGACCTGTCACAGATGTAAAATCTTCGCTGCGTTTTCAGGGAACTGTATTAGAGAATTTCATAGAATATCGCTAGAGTATTTCTTATCAAGAAAAACGTCTGTTCAACATCAAAAAGTACACGAATACATTCATGTCCAAAAAATATATAACAAATATTTAAAACTCATGCTCTCGAAGTCACGTGATCAAAATATTGAACAGTAAGATGTGGGAGAGTTCCTTACTGAGATTCCCTTCCAGTAGGCATGCTATGCTGTAGCTGACAGCACCAGTGCAATTGTTTTAAAAGTGTTTGGTTTTGCACACCACTGGCTGCTGCTTAGGTTCCACACTATAATGGCTTAAGCTACCAATTTTTGTTAGCTTCATATAAGACACCTCAAGTCAATAGTCCCGATAACACTTTTCTAATTATTGATTCACTTTTTCAAAGCACTGTCTTTTAGATTTCTCTCGATACAGCTTGAAGGTCTTTCTCATTATTGAAATCAAAGATTTTTTGAATGTCCGTTCTCAGTTCTTTCATTCCTCCACCGAGACATCCAACAACTATTGGAACCACTTTTACGTTATAATCTTCCCTTCTTTTACGTATCTCAAAACATAGTTGTTCGTATTTCTTAATCTTTTCTTCTTGTTTGGTGCGTCTGTTCAATTTGTTTTGACATACCATATCGACCAGCAAAATTCTTTTCTTCTCTCCGTCTTTAAAGATAAGATCTGGTCTCCTCGCGGTGCAGTTCTTTCTCATTCGGTGCTCCCAATCCCAATACAGATTCTTGCCTTCAGTCTCTAACACTTTACCTTTTGCCCATCTCTCGGTGTACCACTTTGTTCCTTCCGGAAGTAATCCTTTCTCCATTGCCCATTTGACTGCCAAAACTTTGGGTGCTTTGTTGTGTCGTTTTACGTATTCTGATCCTGCAAGCTTCTTACACCCAGACAGGAGATACTGTATCGTCTCTCGTTGTTCTCCATACAATCTACATTCATCGGTATGAATAAGCCCTCTTATTTTCTTTCACGCTCTTGATTCCACCATCTCCTCCTCTGAAGTGAATATTGATGCCGTTTTTCTTGGATCTGTATTGCACTTTAACTATACGTAATTTCCCTTCTCGTATCTCAATGTAATCTCGCTTTGCAATGGTTTCTCTGCTAAACGTCTTTCACGGTTTCTTTTTTGTCCTGAACCCAACTGCTTTTTCAGCTTTTTCTCCTTCCAATCATCAAATCTCTCTTGACAGATTGTTACGTGTCCTTCGTCAAATGTTGCATCTACAGCCACCCTTCTCACTGCTGGTTCCGCATCTCTCTTTAGCAGGGAATGCTCTTTATTCATTTCATGTTTCCACACTACCCTGATCCAATTGTCAGTCAATGTAGCCATATAACATGCAACTCTTGTTTTAGTCTCGTCATACACGTCTTTGAAACTTTTGAATCCTCTTCCACCATCACACCATTTTGCGTATAATCTCTCATCACTTGTTTGTCTTCCATGGAAACCTTCTCTCCGCAGAATACTTTTCATAATTTTACCTAGTTCGTCTAGTTCTCCTTTTCCAAAGTTAACTACATTCATCACATAACTTGCCACTGGTATTACAGGGCAATTTTATAGCTTTCATCAAGTTTTGATAATTTAAGTCCTACTAGGTGGTCCATCCGCTTTCCGATTTCTTTCTTCACTCTCTCCATTCCTTTTTTTACGTCAATTTTATCCGCTTGTTTACACCCCAGAAATATATAAATTTCGTTTTTGTCTGGATTCAACGCCTCCATCTTTTCTTCCAACACTGTCAACCCATTTTCTTTGACCATTTTTCCTTTTTTGAAGACTATTTACACACATTTGTTTACTCCATAGCAAGCTCCAGTGTCCATACTCGCTTTTACTATCATCTTTTAAATCTTCAAATCATCAATAAAAAGACTATGTTTTCTTTTTACTCTTTCGTCATCTTTGTTTCACATTCTGTAGCCATCAGTTTTCTCAATCAGCATTGCCATTGGAACCTCTGTCAGACAAAATCCAATTGGCGCGAAACTGTCACCTTGCTGAAACCCCTTTAGTTTAGTTTTCCATCCTTCAATTAGTTTAATGATGACACTGATATCATTCTCGGTCACTTTCATCTATCTGTACACTTTGATAATCCAGTCATGTCTGACCATGTCGTACGCCTTTTGATAGTCATAAAATGCCACTGCTGCATTTTCTACCAGAAATTTTGAATGCCGTCAATTCCTGGAGCAGACCAATTCTTTCTTTTTGTGCCACTGCTGCATTTCGTTGGTAAACTCTCACTTCATCCATTATGGCATTATCTATGATCAGTTGATCTACTGTTCCTAAGACTCCTGAACATGTTCNAAAATTTATCATACGACTGGTGGAAATTTTCCCATTCTCTGTAACGTCTAGTTTAGTTTTCCATCCTTCAATTAGTTTAATGATGACACTGATAACATTCTCGGTCACTTTCATCTATCTGTACACTTTGATAATCCAGTCATGTCTGACCATGTCGTACGCCTTTTGATAGTCATAAAATGCCACTGCTGCATTTTCTACCAGAAATTTTGAATGCCGTCAATTCCTGGAGCAGACCAATTCTTTCTTTTTGTGCCACTGCTGCATTTCGTTGGTAAACTCTCACTTCATCCATTATGGCATTATCTATGATCAGTTGATCTACTGTTCCTAAGACTCCTGAACATGTTCCAAGCATGATTCCTGTCCCAGATGCTATTTCTATCTGCATGTTCCTTTATGTAGTTTCCTACCATGCCAATTAATATTTTGTAACAAGTAATAAGACAAGTAATTGGTCTGTAAATTTCTCTCCTTACTCAAATCTTCCGACTTCGACAACAATACTGTCCTTTCCTCTGTTATCCATACAGGTATTTCATCAGGCTGTTCAATCCATTGGTTAAAACTTTTCACCATGGATTGGCATGCACATTTGAGCTTTTTCTACCAGAAATTTTGAATGCCGTCAATTCCTGGAGCAGACCAATTCTTTCTTTTTGTGACCGCCTCAAAAAGTTTCTTCACATCAGTTATTTAGGCTTTTACATTCGTGACCTTTTCTGTTATTGTATTTGCTATTCCTTTCATTCATTTCCTGTATGGGGTTGGAGTTTTATCCTCCCATATACCAGCCCAAAATTCTTCAAACTCCATTTCAGGTACCTTGCCTTTTGTTTCCTTTCTCCCTTGTGTCTTTCTGTAAAATATGCCTTGATCCTCTTGAAACATGTTTTAGCTTTGTACGTCGCTTTCTTAATTTATCCAGCGTACCATCTTTCAATACTATTAATTCTTCTTGTTTTTGAAGTTGCAGTTCAGTTCTTTCTCTCAGTTTCTGCAGTATTTTCTTTTCCTTTTTGGTTAATTTCCTTTTATTCTTCCTCACGTGTATTTCATTACATGTCCATGCTAAAATTTGCCTAAGTGATTTTACCTTTTCCTCGCTTTTTCTAATTCTTCTGTTTTTCTGGTTCTGATGACTTTTTTCTTTTTTTCTCTTTTCATTTCTTTTTACTCCACATCTCTCTTCCAATGTCCTTCTCATAGCGTAGACCGCATCTACCACTTTACAGATATCAACATTGTTGTTGAGATGTTTTTCTAACACCTTGTTTGCAGTGTCGATTTTCTTTCTTGGAACACATTTTTAAACTTTACTAATCTTTCTCTGTTTGCAATACTCTCTTTCGTTGTCGGCGTCAATGAAGCTAGTACATCTTGAAATCTCATTCTCAATATCATACTCTCTTCGTCCTTCTCATTTTGGTTTTCGTTTTCGTTTTCCGAACTTACACCATTTTGACTGAATTCACTGTCGTTTTCTTCTGGCTCAACATTCTGAATCATGTTTTCATTCTCTTCGTTTCTATCTTGTTCAACACCTGTTACGCATCATTTTGTCATCAAGGAATCAGCATTTCAGTTACTGCTTCAACTTTTCTCAGGATCAACCTAAAAGCCATCTTTTTAGATTATGTGACCAAGGTATTTTACTTCAGGTGCTCTTACTTGTATCCATATTTTTTTGAACTTAATGTTCCTATCTCTAGGACGTTGTATAAAGTTTCTTAGGATGACATCATGTTTTTTGTGAGATTCTGCGAAGCTTATTAGATTGCCATGAATAGCTGTGACACCAAAAATGTCATCNCATTGTTGTTGAGATGTTTTTCTAACACCTTGTTTGCAGTGTCGATTTTCTTTCTTGGAAGACATTTTTAAACTTTACTAATCTTTCTCTGTTTGCAATACTCTCTTTCGTTGTCGGCGTCAATGAAGCTAGTACATCTTGAAATCTCATTCTCAATATCATACTCTCTTCGAAATTCTCATTTTGGTTTTCGTTTTCGTTTTCCGAACTTACACCATTTTGACTGAATTCACTGTCGTTTTCTTCTGGCTCAACATTCTGAATCATGTTTTCATTCTCTTCGTTTCTATCTTGTTCAACATTTCTCTGTTCGATATCTTGCGGCTCAACGTTTTCTCCATCTCTGACCTCTATGAGATTGAGTAGAGATTTGTCTTTCCGAAATCTGCCTGCATTGTCCCTCAACGTTTGGGCACTCATCTGGTTATCACCATAGATTTTATCCCACGCTTCCTTCATTCTTTTCATGAATCCTCTTCATTTCTTTCTTTGGCGTTCTTCTGTTCTCAATAGATTTACCTTTATCTCATTTGTCTAATTTCTGCTGACGTTCGGTACATTCACCTATACTAATTTTCTTTTATGGGAGAAAATTAGTATAATTTTCTCCCATAAAACGTTTTCAAAATAAGCACGGGTCACTAGTCGATCTGGAGTTGCCCGGCTCTCTAGACAAGGCAATTGATTTTGGCAGTGTCGCCACTTTTACCAGGTTCCGCGATTGGTGACTTCATAACGCAGCGGCCATTCACCAATGTCGGCACAGTACCTTAGGGTTGCGAGTATAATTTATCGTATAACCTGCAATAGATAATTTGCCACCCAAGACTAAAGAGTATAATCTACCCATACAATTGATTGTGTAGTTTCCACTAGACAGTCTGTCTTCCTAGACTAAAGAACTTCGTTTCCCTTGGTTTTGAAATCAGAAATTTTCCTTCTTCTAGAACAACTACTGGCAACATTAACGAGCTTGTTCTATACCGAGCACTGGTTTTTTTAAAGGCACAAGATACTCGCCTTTTGCCCCTTCTCCTGTTAGTTTCAATTAGTTCTGCCGGATGAAGGCCAGATGTTGGTCATAGACTGCCAGAGGCTGTATTTTACACTTGCCATTGAGATATACTCTAGGTATCGGACGCTCAACTTCCTCACCCATCTTGGCATTAGCAGTCCTTTAGAACCAAATTATTATTATGAAAATTACTACTACTATTATTATTATTATTATTGTTGTTATTATTACTGTTATTAGTGTTATTATCATTATTTGTAACCATATTGTACAAGTTTTAGAAGTTAACCAAAGAAATTTTGCACTCATCAAAGGAGCTGATTAAAAATTACATAAGCGGTATCAAATTAAAGTGTAGATGCAAACGATAATCACTTAACAAACAAAAACATTAAACAACAAAAACAACAGAAACATTAAACGAGCACCAAATGAAATTAAATAACCAAAAGACGAGATTGATAGAAACGTATACGTAAAAAGGAAAAATGCTAAACGCAAGCAGCCAAAAATATTTTTATAGTCATAATAGAGGTAAAAATAATTGACACTGATTCTTTCTCCAACACACCGAGGACACTTAGGACAAAATATTAGAAGGCAGCTGATTAAAATTCGTTGAAGCCGCAAGTACATAGTACAACTTGGATGGCATTAACGAATTTAAATTGTTGAATCTAAATGTTAAGCAATTTGCTCACTTCCTACCTTACTTTGTTTCTTTAGGCAGCTTTCCTTTTTCTCAAAATTTATTCTAATATTCTAATGTACTTTTTTGAACACTCTGAAAGATCAAACATTGTATGAATAGCGTAATACATATGATAAATTGGATTTTGTATGTTTGACAGGGCTCAGTCTGTAGAGAAAATGTAAATTTTTTTTCAGAAGAATGGAAATTGTTCTGGATCGTTTTGTTTTGGTTTCAGTGATTTTGTTCTTGTTTTGTGATTCACTCTCACTGGAATCACATTATATTGAAGCTCGTTTTTCTTAGGTATGTTTGCAAGTTGCAACTGTCTACCAAATTTTTAAAATACTTCTAGCGCAGGTCAGGGTTTAATGGCTGAAATGCAGTGCAACGTTAAAGAAATCTAATTCAACTTTTTTTCCCTGTTGTGAGAAAATATTCCATTTTATTTACTCTAATAAGAGTGGGAGGGTAAGTTTGTAATAAATTTTTAATTTAAAGCAATATTATGGGAGAGTTATTTTTTATGTATCTAAGTATAATTGCTCTGCTCTTGACTAAGCACTCTCTTTGCAGATCAGCACGTAACGGTTTATATAAAAATTTATTTATTTATTTATACCATACTTGATTAAATTTTGATTTTAGGTTTGTAATAAATTTTAAATTTAAAGCAATATTCAATCACGAAACAAGACGGTTTAGAGTATTGTGAGAGAGTGAAAGATTATAGAATGAGAGAAAGAGGGTGAAAGAAAGAGAGTGAGAGATTTATAGTGAGGATGAAAGATTAAGGGAGTGAGGGTAATAGTGAGAGCAAGAGTGAGAGAATGAGCGTGAGAGTAAGGTCGAGACAGTGAAAATGAGAGTGTGAGAGTTACAAAGTGGAAGGGATAAGGATAGGAATGAATACAAAAGAGTGAGAGAATAAGAAAAAGAACGAGATAAAGAGAGTGAATGGAAGAGAGTGAGGGTATGTAGGAGTAAAATATTTAGAGTGAGGGTAAGAGGGAGAAAGAGAGAGTAAGAGTGAGAGTAAGTGAAAGAATGAAGATGAAAGTGTGAAAAAGTCAGAACGAGTGTGTTGATGAGAGGGAAACTGTGAGAGAGTGAGTGTAAGAAAGAAGCAGAGAGAAAGAGCCTGAGAGTAAGAAAGACATTGGGAGTCAGAATTATAGTAAGAGTAAGAAAGAGAAGGAATAAAAGGTAGTGAGAGAATGGGAGTGAGTATGTGAGTATAAGAGTGAAGGTGGGAGATATATATTGAGAGAGTGACAGTGAGACATTGAGAGTCAGATAGTCCGATGGAGAGGTAAGGGTGAGAATGAGAGTGAGAGAGTAAGAGAGGGAGTAAAAGTGAACAGGTAAACTAATGAAGATCATTGCAATTTTTAAAGATTTTATTTATGGTTTTGACAGCCATTTTGCTCTTTATATTCGATTGTGGATATCTAGGACTGAAACATATGCACTTGAAACCATGCTGTTTAGCAAAGTTTTGGAACTTTGCTATATTGTATGGTATATTTCTGCTGACTACTTCTGTTGGAATACCATATCAAATGAATGCTTTCATGAACTGTATGACAGAGTGGGGACCATTGTCAGAGACAGTGTCACTTTTGATGAACTTAAAATAGTAGTCGACAAGTACAAAATGAGATTTTCCTTCGACGTCGAGCAGGTCAGAACCAACTTTGTTCCACAATAGAGCTAGAATAGTGTGTTGTAGAAGAGGCTCTTTTCTTTTGTTGTCTCAATATTTCAGACAGGCATTGCAGAGTAGTATCATATTTTTTATATCGCTGGAGGGATCTGGCCAGTATACTGTGTGTCTGGTCTTTCCTATTCCAAGGTGTGATTTGTGAAGAAAATTTAAAACAGGAGCCCTCATCTTGGTAAGAATAACAATTTTGTTGTCTTTGAGAAAAATGTCTTCAGTAAGGTGTAGGTCATGACTTAAAGAAGAGCATTTTCTTGCTTCTGGTGTCATCTTGAGTGGTTTGTCAGGCCTTCCATTTTGGATGTAGTACACCACATCTTTAAGAATGGGGTATGCTTTTGTTTCTTGTTGAAGCACCTCGAGACGATGCAAAGAAATGGGAAGCTCTTTCACAAATGTATGTACCATCATATTGCACTCAGCTGTAAGAGTGTCGTCGTCAAGTTTTGTAGATCAGTGTACATGTGATAATGTGTTTATGTAAAGCTCCTTTTCCGGAACGTACCTAATGTTGATATCATAATTCTGGAGACATATCAGGAGGGCCTGGACCCTAGGAGGAGTTTCAGAAAACTGTCTTTGAAGGATGTACTGTGTATGGTTGTAATCACTTTCGATGTAGACTTTTCTCCCGTATGTACATTTTTTGAAGCACTCAAACGTAAAAAAGGTAGCAAGGAGCTCCTTTTCAATTTGATTGTACCTTTTTTTAACTCTCAGGCTTCTTCATGCATAGCAGACAGGGTGATTATCATGAAGGAGTTTAGCTCCTAGTCGATGAAACGCTGCGTTAACTTGCAGTAGGATATCTCCTACAGTGTTTGTGTAGCCGGTTGCCACGATAGAACTACTTTGACCTTGTCTGTGGCTGTAGTGTGTTTAAGATGTCATGGCCAGCACGAGTTCTTTTGTAGACGTTTACGAAGAGGAGCTGTGATTTTCGACAGATTTTAAATAAATTGTCGAAGATAATTCACCATTTCCAACACCTGTTACGCATCATTTTGTCATCAAGGAATCAGCATTTCAGTTACTGCTTCAACTTTTCTCAGGATCAACCTAAAAGCCATCTTTTTAGATTATGTGACCAAGGTATTTTACCTCAGGTGCTCTTACTTGTATCCATATTTTTTTGAACTTAATGTTCCTATCTCTAGGACGTTGTATAAAGTTTCTTAGGATGAGATTCTGCGAAGCTTATTAGATTGCCATGAATAGCTGTGACACCAAAAATGTCATCAACGTTTCCCTCCATCATCCCCTGGGTAGCATCCGAAACACAACAGATTCCAAATGGTATTTGGTTAAATTTGGATCTGTCAGATGATGTACTGAAGGTACAGAGATCAGCACGATGTTCTTCAAGCAATTTACCATATCAATTACGACAATGTTCTGATTTCTGTGGAGTTTGCTGGAGATTTGAATTGCTTTATATGGTTTTATATTGTCGTGTAATAAAGTTGTTAACTTCCTTCGTGTCATCGGATAGACGGAGTGAGCCCATCCTTCTTTTCGAGTATCAAGAAGAAATTGACCCATTCTGTAGGTTTCGAAGTCGAGTCGATTCATTGTAGCTTCTAATTTAGGAAGTGGAACTTGCCGTGGAGCATGGATGACCGGTACAGCATGTTTGGCGACAGAGATGTGACATATGTCTTCAACTTTACCCAGCCTTGCAAACACGTCAAGAGTTTTTCTGCCCTAAAGATTCATAGAGTGGTTGGAAAACATCTAGGTCTAACCGATCTTAAGGCCATGTAACAATTTGGAATACCGTGACAATAAAGAAGTCGGCTGTGAGTAACGTTTGGCCCTTTTAGACGATCATGCTACTTTTTCCTTCCACTAGGAGGCCATTTTTACCAAGTGAACAACGTTTGTAAGGGGAGAGAGAGTAGTCATCTCGTGGAAAATCAAAGATGATAGTACATTACACTCTGCCTCTTTGTCTACTTTAAATTTAATGGTGTGGCAGTTGACCTTAATGTTGGTGGTTATATCTGTCTATGTCATCAGCTGATAGGTGATCGATGTATAGTTCGGAAATACCTAAGTGTTTGGTATTTTGTTCGTCTTATTCGCTATGATGTTTTTTCTTAGATTCACAAATTCACAAACAAGCAAAATGGAGACGTTTGTGATAATTTGTACATTACTGGCCATAGGCGGGGTAGGAGGCTTGAAAAAGTATACCCCCACAGCAGTAGCCTAGTTACTTGCGGGATGTGGGTTTAGGGTTATTGTATATGTATTATCTGACTCCATGTTACAAGTCATGGAAGTATATAATGGTACTAAAAGGTTATGCTACAGTAAAACTGAGAGCGTGAGAGTAAGAAAGAGATTAATANATGCTAATAACGGTCTTTTACTTCTGGTACTATGTAATATTAGGAACGTCAGCAACACTAGTCTAGCCCGCCATATTGTATATGTATTATCTGACTCCATGTTACAAGTCATGGAAGTATATAATGGTACTAAAAGGTTATGCTACAGTAAAGCTGAGAGCGTGAGAGTAAGAAAGAGATTAATAACAAGAAGGACAGTGAGAGAAAGGAAGTGAGAAAGATAGAGTGACAGGTAGAGGGAAAGAATGAGACAGTAAGAGTGAGAGTGAGTAAGTAAGAGTAAGAGTGAGGATGTAACAGTGAGGGTAAGGGTGAGAAGAAGAATGTGAGGATTAGAAAGTGAAAGTAACAGATTGAGAGTGAAGGTGAGAGTGAGAGAGTGAGATTGAGGAAGTGTGTGTGACAGAGGGTAAAAGAGTGATAGTATGAAAGTTGAGGTGAGACAATGAGGGTGGGTGTGAGAAAGAGATGTTGAAGGAGGTAAAGAAAGATTGAGAGAAGGAGAGAGGAGGAGAGAGAGACTATAAAATCAAGAATAAACTAACTAATTGGATGGAAAATTTACTCCATATGCAATATGTTTTATTTACTTAAGAACTCGTGATGTTGTCCGTTCCTTAACCCACAATTTATTTATTTACGAATATTGCGAAAACGAATGGTAATGAAGTTTTAAAAGAAATGCTCAGTCTGCATTTACATCACTCTCCCTTAATTTTAATCTTTCAAAAAGATTAGACACAGTTAAAAGTTTGAATATTAATTTTAAAGTGCTAAAAATCTGTTTTTTTCAAATCACTTTTACATAATATCCATACCGAATTGTTAAGATGAAATCACAGAAATTATATGATCTTGTGAAATCAGTTGATCAGTCGAAATCTGTTCATCTATTAAAGTTTTAAGTCGAATTGCTACATATAAATAGGCCTATTATTTTTGGCATAAAACGTCTTTCAAAGCGCTTAACGCGGAAAGAGAAATTTCAGATATACAATTTGTGGTACATAAGTATATAGGGGCCATAATGAAAATAAGGTCTTCGTGATCTGTATTATGCTACCCCTGCCACCGTTTCTCTAGATTACCGTCCCGCCTGTTTGTTTCGTTCTTTTTTATTTCTGTTTACTCTTATTTTTTAACTATTTTGGATAACATCATGTATTAGGTTTTTAACATTTACCTTTGAGCATTTGTATTTTTTTTGTTAGTGGCGAATAAATACATACATACATACAGTAAGTAAGTATATCAATTGAAATCACAGTTTTTGGTCTGATTTTTTTCGTGAAACCCCATTTTCGGTATAATGCCAAATTAAGAATGTACCATGCGGTCATTTATCAATGAGAAAACAAAGAACAACAAAGTTTCCAAACTAAAACTATGACAAAATAGTTTTTACCTGCTATTTTAGCTATTTCACGGTATATTATTGCATATTTACTAATGTGTTGCTAATCAAGAGGTCCAGTGCTTCATATTCTATAAAAAAATATAGGTTTTGGAATAGTCTGCATTTAAATATCAATAAAAATTACGTTTTCATGCCTGTTGTATCAATCATTTTCCTTGAAATTTTAACTGTCACAACTTCCGAAAGCCATAGTCAAAACGCTCCTGCCATACCACGCACTAAATTAAAACTGCTTATTTCTTTTCTTCTTCTTTTAAGGCTTTTTTCCGTCATCATCGGTAGAACACAGTCAATTAAGTATAATTCAAGGAAAGAAACCCATTAAAACCCTACACTTGATGGAAATACCGAAAAATTTGTGAAGCACACATACAAACATTTCCGATATATTTTTTTTGTACCAAATAAATGTTCCAAAAATATAGGTTTACCTCACTTTCTTGTTATTGAGAATTTGGAACCTGGCGATGTTTGGAAAAAAAACTACCCAAGAAAAAGCCCCAATAGAAAAGACAAAAGGACTCTGAAAAACTCCAATTAAACTAATAAATAAATAAAAAATAAATAATAAATAGGTTAAAAATATGAATATAAATAAATATATATAAATGTATAATTATGTGTATGTATAGGTATAATTCACTCATCAAAGAATGACTACAACGATGAACATTTTATTATTTTTTGGTCGTGGTGAAAAATTTTGCAAAAGATTCTCTCATTTATTCAGACAACCACAATGGCGAACTGCAATAGTATTTATAAATACAGTGACAGTATATCAATACGTTTATGAATAAGAAATTTAACTTTGCTATACGAACTTATTTTAGATGAGAAGAATCACAGGTATAAAAGGCTGAAAGACGGTAATTCTGCTTTTCTTGCTTAGGTTGGTATTGCTTTTTCCAAGGACCCGACCTGATGAGATTATTAAAAGTGTAAAATAGACCCGACAGAGATTAGGCAAAAAACGGAAAAGAGGAAAGATTTTTCTGATTTTCTGGAATCAAGGTTAATGTTAATGTTTTTTACTTTCCAAAAGGTTCCTGACTTTGATTTTCTTTTTTTAACTTTCAAAAACATTACTTCTAAATACTATCACACTGTTTGCTTATTTTGCTTTACTATCGTAAGAGTTTGTAGCCAATTAAGGAAATAATAAAGAATTCAAGCGACATAAAGAAAAACCAGACCAAATTCCTCTTTTTGGGCCATTAAAAATATACATGATTATTCCATGTACAAAGATTTCCGTTTATCAGCATAAAACATCTCTGACGTCCACTGTTACAAAATTACCGTTACTCCCTTATTCAAAGTCCGGAGAAGGGGTATTTTTACAGTTAAATAATAAAATATACCTTCTTGATCACACCTTGCTTGTGGCAGAGTGAATAACAAGCTATGGGCCCTCTGTGGGCATGATATGTTGCATTACTGCGAAGTATTATTTTGCTTACCTTTTATTTATCTTGAAAATATAAGAGTATCTTCCTTCCCAGACAATGATGTAATTTTACGTACCATGGACCATTTTAGCTTGGAAGGGTTTAATGCTTACCATGTGAATTTAATTCAAATTAAAGAGATGGTAAAATGTTTGAACCGAACTCCTGTGTAGCTTATAAAACGACGCTGTGGTGATGTAGGTATGAGAAATTGTCATGTTTCTGTCACATATTATACATGTGACTATTGTACTGTCATTTGTTTGAAAATGAGTACTGTTCTTATTAAAATAAATAGATAACTGAAAAACCAAATAAACGGATATGTAAAAAAATTGTAAATAAACAAAAACAAGTATACTTTCAATTGATGTAATTCTTCTGTCTAAAGTAGTTTTTATGCAACCTTTATGTATTGACAAATAATTTGGTGTTACTTACCAACTGAAAAATGGTACTTGAATTGAGAATTTCAAAGGGCAATGAAATAACTTTCATTTTTTTTTATTACGTTTGGTTCTAATAGCTAGATATCTTTTTCCGCCTTGGGATAATTTCTAAGAATAATTTCCAATATCTTAGTCATTTACTTAAGTCAAATTAACTTAAACCAACAAGGATACAGAGTGGAGAGGTGCAAAAATAAGTATTCAATTATTACATGAAAATTTGCGGTGTGTGTGCATATTTATAATTATACAAATATTGACGATAGAGGTGATTAAATTATAAGACATATATCTAACATGCACTGTTTTTGTTGTAGGAAATTAACGTAGTTTCAACAGTTTCTTACATTTATATAATATTTATGTTATAAACGATAATAATCACTATTTGCAGTACAAAAAAATGACCTTGCCCACAATGTCACCAACTTAGAGATATACATACAATATAATATTGAAATGCTGATGTAGTGTTTTCAATTTTCTGTGCAACTTTAAAAAGTGAACTATTCTTTTGATAATTGTTACGGCAGGTTTCACTTACCCCTTAGTCTCCTAATTGATTTGGTCTCTGGCGATCAACATCAGATCTGATAACCCTTGAATGACACAACAAAACACAGTGAAAATGTTAATCAGCAAAATCTTATGTTCCATATAATCTTATATTGCAGACCAAAGTTACAGAAATTTTCACCTGTCCAACGAAATGAAAAAGGACGGGGGATCTATTTGAAATAAATTTCTTCTCAAATTTAAAGGGATACCGAAATAAAATAATAGATTAGTCTAAATAGATGGGCAACAAGTCTTAACAAGTTTAAGATGCTCCTTCTGTGTTAAGACAGCTATATCTGTATGGGTCTAACGTTTGTGTTTAATATACAAACTGCTTTAAGCCCAATATAGAGCATTTTTATGGTGATTACAAAGGCTTTCTCAAAAAACACTTTACTTAATACCAAAAATTCGAGATTCTTTTGTGCTGTCTTAGCTAAAACTGTTAATGTCCCTGGCTGGATTCAAATTTATTTGTATATACAGATATTTGTTGCACTTTTTTATAAAGAGGAAAAACCAAACGAAATCCTCATCTTCATGCATTTATAGTAAACGAAGGACATATTTTCTTAACATCAAACGTTTTAATACATTGACAAGTAAATATACATAAACCTATAAATATTACGTGTAGATGTGCAATCATATACACTCACATGTATATATACATATTTATATCCATATACACATATTTATCTAGGACTTGATAAAAAATGTACACATCATTTAGGTTTCAGTATTCTATAAATAAAATCAAAATAATTTCAAACTACATTTTCAAATTTTTACTTTGCTGCTGTCAAAGCTAATCTTGTGGAAAGTTGAAAATTTTAAAACGTTACTCTTTTGGCAATAAGCATGTCCCTTTTTGAACAAATTAATTTTATGTTTAGTAAAATAGAGGTTTATTAACCTGAGGGTTAGTACAAAAATTCACCATACCAATATCATTCAATGCTGCAAAGTGGCTTTGTTTATTTCGTTTGAGCATCTACCATCTGATGTTACTGTGCAACCAATGTATTTGAATTCATTTACTTGCTTGATTCTTTTTGGTATATGTGAGGTTGCATGGTTAGCGATGTTGTATCTCAAAAACTGTCATATATTCAATTGTATTAAGAGTGACCCAAAGATTGTCAATTTGCTTAACTGTGGGCTGATGGAAGTGTTAAAAAGGCTTATCGTCTGTACAGATTAACGTCAGTAGCCCCCGGTCTTTGGAAAGATAACATAAAATGATTTTATCAAATCTGATTCGAATTTTCTATCGCCATGGATAACGTTTGGCAATTTTGTAAGTTCTGTCGTTCCAATTTCTTCTAATATATCTAAGATTTTGAAAGTATCCAACCTAGTCCAACTGTCTGATCATTTTTTTATTTCAAACATAGGTCTTTTTACTTCATCGTCTGTTATGAGTGAACCTTTCCATGTTCTCTTTTTAAAGTAAAAGGGTGTCTCGGTTCTGAAATTTTATTTGCTTTGATGATCTTTGCTTTTCCATTAAATAAAGAACGTAGTCCATTTTTGTGCAATTGACCTTCTGTGGTAGGAACCAATTTCTCTGTGTTTTATAGTATGCATTCTTGAATCCTTTGTCATCTTTCTTCTGCATTCATAAGATTTCCTATCCCTTTAAAACTGATTGATATTGACATAGAAAGTTTTTTTCTATTTTTTGGTCGTGTTTAAGAATTTTATCCTGCAAAATTGAGGTTCTTTTATATCTGTGGATTTTTTAGAGTATTCCATTTGTGCTTAATTGTACTGGAATGTGATCACTACTACAGCCTGCATTAGGCATGAACTTGTAAAAAGAAAGATTGAATTTCTAAAGGGTTCTCTAATAAATATGTAATAAACAAAGGATAAATAGTTTCTAGCTCTTTCGTAAGGCCTCTTCTTTGTTCAATATCTACTTGAATAGCTCTGAAACTAGGTGACTCTGAAAGTAGGTATTGACAATGATGAATTTTTTCTCACATTACAGTTTTCCATCATTGCATGATAGAAAACTGGTGAATTGGTCGCAATTAGAGGGCCAAGTTGCAGTTGGCCAAAAATAATTTCAATGTGTTTTTTGTCAACTTTTGTATTAAAGTCTTCCATTGAATCTTGATGTTTTGGTATCTATCGGTATTTTGATTTTTTGTCTTCTCATGATTTTGGTAGAATTCTCCAGTTAATCCTTTTTTCCTGTCTGCCATTGGTGCATAAATATGTATAAGGCACAGATATAAATGTGTTTAATTACGTTTATCATCAATTACTCAGTTGCAACCCCCCAACACCGAAGCCTTTCAATGCCTTCAAACATTTCAGATCCGAAATGAGTCTAACTCTCTCCTTGTATTCGTCTCCTCCTGAGTAAGGCATTGTGTAGTTATTTGATGTAATTTCACCAACACCCTTTATCGTATTCAGACTATCCAAGAACTGTGAATTTTATTCTGGTTCTCTCTAATTTAGCTTTTTCCTTTTTTCACTTCTCGTATACAGTTCGAATATTTTGTGTAGGATTTTGATCGTCAATTTACAGATACAAACAGTAACAGGATGATTATCTGGTGTCACCTGTTGGACACGACTATCTTCGCCGAGAGAGAAATTTCTAGCGTCGTCTGAGACCCCCTTAATTTATTGATTAATAATTCTAAAGATATTTGAACCATAATATTTGTGCATACGTTACTTCAGTAGTTTCAATTGTTTCCTGTAAGGACAGTGTCCTAATAAACTTATTGTCCCAGTTAATGTACCACACCACGATATGTTCTGCCTCGCACACTAAAAAGTTGACCAGTTTCAAATGCTATACGGCTGTTCGGCATTTGCATCTGCGAACTGCTTGCCCTGACCTCAATAATTGTGCTCAGGGGTCTCAATGGTTACAGGCTAGTGACAGGAAGGAGGTGTCCTATTGATTGAGGATACTTCTATCCTTCTACCTCTGTGTTTGTAAGTAAATATTTGAGATACAGGTTACCTTTTCCAAAATAGACATCGTTTCGATTCGTTTAAATTACTTGTAATTTATGCATAAAAATTCTCTCTCTTTATATGTATAGTTTCCTTCCAGGACAATGACAATCATGACTTTCCATAATTTTCAATTTTCGGATTTTTCAAGGAGTTACCTTTCTGACAGTTTTCCCTTGAAAACATTCCGTTTTTAATCATTATATGAAAGCACGTCCCAATGACAAGTGTGTCAATCTTTGTTTGCCTCTTGCTTCTATCTCCTTCTATTAGAGCTATTATAGCTGGATCTACAGAGCAATTGCCCCCAAAATAAAAGCTGATTTGAATTTTCATTTTAAAATTTTCCACATTAGACAAATGTTTCATGTGATTTATATAACGTTATATTTGTATAGTTAAGTGAGTGTTCCTATTAGTGTCTGACGTTCTTTAGTGTTTCAATCTTGAAGGTATAATGGATACTCGATTTGATCACCCTCGTTTTCCTGGGACATTTGAAAATACTCGTGTATTTTAGTGACCTTTATACGGTTCAGAACCATAAAAGAAAAAAAGCCACTTATCGTATGGAACTCCGAAAAAAAAGACAGAAAAATGATTAGGCCAAGGGATGAGTTGACCTCAGACTTAAATCAGTCAGAAGGCAAAGAAATCCACAATCTAGCTGTCAGAGGAAAGAAACTAAACTCATAAAAGTATTTATGATATGTGACAGCATGCAATTGGTTCAGTGTTCTGAGTCTGAAATCGGTTTTTTGGTGCTGATACCCGAGTTGGATACAATGGGACTTTCTCCATCCTCGCGGAAGCGAAAAATCACTAAAACTCTAAGGATTGTGATACTTGGCTAAGAAAAAATAAATCAATTCATCCATCACACCACGTATAACCAAAAGTTTCAAATTGGAGTTTATAGTTAACTTATGTAGTTTGTGCGTAAACTTAACAGTAGAGTTTATGATTTTGTGTTTACTAACAGAACGTCAAATTAGGAGTTGATTATCCTAGTTACACCTGAATTAGCCTATTTTCTTTCAAAAGCGAGGCTGATTCCTGTTCTATAATGTATTATGTGTTCTTATTGTCCTGGATAGAATAATTAAACTTGATGGTACTTGCCTGGGTTTGCGGTTATATTTTTTGCAATATAAATTATGTGTCTGAAATTGAGACTTTCAGGAGGGGTTCTTTTGGGTCTAAAGTTTGAATAATCTTCCAAAACAGCTATCCCCTGTTTTCTTTCAATGATCAAATAGCCTATTATCCCCATGGACTCTTTATTACTTAGCTTGTATTCGGTGGCAGGAATATTATCACTGCTTTTCCACTTCTGGATATGAGGATGGACAGTGCTGATATCGACTACGAAACAAATTGGCTGCGTTACTAGTTTCTTCCAATCCAGCTTAAGAAAAGCCATACTAGATATTTGCGTTATCCAGTTTTCAATTTTGGACAGGTTGCGGCAACGGTTTTTTGGGACAAGAAACTCTAGGTATTATTTGATTAGAACTTGTTTTAGCAACCAGAGAAGCCACAGAAATTATCATTTTAATGGCTATGGAACTATGGGTAACAAAACTAAATATACTTGTGTTGAAAATAGTAATTGAATAAATTCGTAACTAACTTCTCAATAGAATTATAAAAATAGAAGTCACGAGAAGAAATAACTGCCATGTTGAATTAGTTTGCATCATTTAATGCATCAAAGAAAGTTGAAAAACACATCCTTCCATGCATGTCATGGAATTTTAAAAGAAAAGATTTTACTAATGAAAGTTTTACTTTTCACTCAGATCTCACGGATGTCTAATAATTCTTTGATTGATATGGTAAAATCTGCTAAACGGTTAGGTCAAGAAAAATGTTTAGTGAATTAGTGTTTAATTTGCAGAATTCCTCTCTTCATTTTATAACTTTCTTCACAGAGAAATTCAATTAGTTATAAGGTCAAAATGTGCTATCTACATACAATTAGTGATTTTTTATTATTGTTTGAACTGAAATTGGAAAGTAATATTCATGCCTCTACTGTGATTACAAAGTAGAAGATATTAAATGCAGGTGAATTTTGTATATGTCGATTTGCAAGGCTCATTGCTGGAAGGCAACAACAAAAACAAATACTGCAAATCAACCAGGTGCCTGTACTACAGGAAAAATAATAAGAATATTTAACAGGCATAAATACAGATGTACAAGACAAGCTTTTTTATTTAAAGGGTTCTACAGTAGTAATTAAATAGTCATTTGTTTGAAATACAATACTGTTAGAACTACACATTTTGATTCTACTATAAGTTGCTTCGTTTAATACCAAGAGTGACTTGCAAGCTCCAAAGATTTTATACAAAATTATTTATTTATCTCATTTATTGCTTCTTTAGTTTTTACACAAAATATGTTATTTATTTATCTTTTTGTTTGCTTAGTTCTTTCCCAAAATATTTTATTTATTGATCTTTTTGCTTTCTTAGTTTTTACACAAAATGTTTTATGTATTTATTTTATTGCCTACTTAGCTTTTATCCAAAACATTTTATTTATAAGTTTTATTGCTTCCTTAGTTTCTAACCAAAGTGTTTGATTTATTTGTTTTATTGCTTGCTTAGTTTTTATCCAAAACATTTTATTTACTTTATTGCCTGGTTAGTTTTTATCCAAAACATTTTATTTATTAGTTTTATTGCTTCCTTAGTTTCTAACCAAAGTGTTTTATTTACTTCTTTTATTGCTTGCTTAATTTTTACACAAAGTCTTTTATTTACTTTATTGCCTGCTTAGTTTTTATCCAAAACATTTTATTTATTAGTTTTATTGCTTCCTTAGTTTTTACACAAAGTCTTTTATTTACTTTATTGCCTGCTTAGTTTTTATCCAAAACATTTTATTTATTAGTTTTATTGCTTCCTTAGTTTTTACACAAAGTCTTTTATTTACTTTATTGCCTGCTTAGTTTTTATCCAAAACATTTTATTTATTAGTATTATTGCTTCCTTAGTTTTTAACCAAAGTGTTTTATTTATTTCTTTTATTGCTTGCTTAGTTTTTACACAAAGTCTTTTATTTACTTTATTGCCTGCTTAGATGTTATCCAAAACATTTTATTTATTAGTTTTATTGCTTCCTTAGTTTCTAACCAAAGTGTTTGATTTATTTGTTTTATTGCTTGCTTAGTTTTTACACAAATTATATTATTTATTTGTTTTATTGCTTCCTTAGTTTTTCCCCAAAATAGTCTATTTAATTGTTTTATTTCTTGCTTAGTTTTTATCCAAAATAATTTATTTATTGTTTTATTGCTGCCTTAGATTTTATCCAAAACACTTTATTTATTTGTTTTATTGCTTGCTTATTCTTCTTAATTTCCATTTTTCGAACAGATTTCGAACAGAGTTCTACCTTCAGCTAACACTCCAGTCCACCCTCTCTTTATTAAAATGTTGAACAACGTGTGTGTTTCATGGAGCACTTTATTTTTATTTTCATCCAAAGACTTTGAGCAGAGAAAGCTAACACTCCAGTTTATCTTCTCTTCATTAAAATTTGGAAGGACTTGTGTATTTCATCCACCACTTTATTTTTATTTTCCTTTTAAACATTTCAAACAAAAGCTACTAGCACGCTCGATCATCCTCTCCTCATTAAAATTTGGAAGGCGCGTGTGTTTCATCGACTACTTTATTTTCATTTTCCTTCTCAAGATTTCGAACCAAAGCAACTAACACCCAAACTCATCCTTTCTTCATTAAAATTTGGAAATACTTGTGTGTTTTATCCACTACCTTATTTTCATTTTACTTCCAAAGATTTCAAACAAAAACTACAGGCACTCTTGAACATCCTCTCGTGTGTGATGTATGTGATTTATCGATTGCTTCATTTGCATTTTCCTTCTAAATATCTCGAACAAAAGTAACTAACATTCAGATCATCCTCTATTGATGAAAATTTTGAAGAACGTTTGTTTTATAGACTACGTCATTTTCATTTTCGTTTTAATTATTTCGAACAAATGTAACTTACAGTCTAGCTCATCCTCTCTTCACTAAAATTTGGAAGCAAGTGTGTGTTTCATAGACCACTTTATATTCATTTTCCTTCTAAAGATTTCCAACAAATGTGACTAACACTTACGTTTATTCTCTTTTCATTAAACGTAGGGAGGACGTGTGTGTTTCCTTGACAACTTATTTTGATATTTCCTCCAAATAATTCGAAAGAACTGATTAACACTCCTGTTCATAGATTCTGCGTTAAAATTTGGAAGGACGTGTGTGTTTCATAGTCTATGTCATTTTCATTTTACTTCTAAATATTTCAAACAAAAATGACTAACAGTTCCACCCATCCCCTCTTCATTAAAATTTGAAAGACATGTGTGTTTGATAGAGGACGTAATTTATATTTTCTCTCTAAAGATTTTAAACAAAGGAAATAAACAGTCAAGCTCATCCTCTGTTCATTAAAGTTTGGAATGACGTATGTTTTTGAAGACTGCATCATTTTCATTTTCCTTATTAAGATTTCGCACAAAAGTAACTAACACTCAGCTCCTCCTCTCATCATGACATGTTTTAAGGACGTCTGTGTTTAATAGACTACTTTATTTTCATTTTCCCTTTAAAGGTTTTGAACAGAGGTAGCTAACACTGAGCTCATCCACTCTTCATTAAGATTTAGAAGGTCGTGTGTGTTTCATAGACCTTATCGTTTTCATTTTTTTTTCTAAAGCTTTCGAACAAAAGTAACTAACAATAATATCATCCTTTCTTCATGAAAATTTGGAAGGAGATGTGTGTTTTATAGATTACATCAATTTCATTTTCGTTCTATGATTTCGAATAAATGTAACTTACAGTCTAGTTCAACCTCTCTTCATTAGAATTTGGAAGGATGTGCGTCTTCATAGAGTACTTCATTTTTATTTTTGTTCTGATGATTTCGGACAGACGTAACTCACACTCAAGCTCATCATCTCGTCATGAACATATGGAAGGAGAACGGTTGCGTTTTATAGATTACTTTATATTCATTATTGTTCTTAAGGTTTCAAACAAAAGTAAATAACACTCCAGCTCATCCTCTCTTCATTAAAATTCATACGGATGTATGTGTTTCATATATTACTTTATTTTCATTTTCTTTCTAGAAATCTACAGACTCATCCACTCTTCCTTAAATTGTGAAAGTACACATTTGTTTCATAAATTACTCCATTTTTATTTTCTATCTAATGATTTCCAACAAACAGGAAATGGCACTCCAGCCAATCCTGTCCTCATTAAAATGTAAGGGGACGTTTTTGTTTCACTACTTCAATTTCATTTTTCTTCTAAAGATTTCGAACAATTATGACTAAGTATAAGATCATCCTCTCTTCTTCAAAATGTGGAAGGTGGTATGTGTATCATAAACTACTTCAGTTTTAATTTCTCTCTAAAGATTTGGCAAACAAATACCTAACACTCAGCTTAACCTTTCTACATTAAAAGTCTGTTGCAAAGACTACTTTATTTTCGTTTTCCTTATAAAGGCTTGGAACAAAAGTAACTAAAACTCCAAGTGATCCTTTCTTTGTGAACATTAGGAAGGTCTTATGTGTTTCATAAACTACTGCATTTTCACTTACGTTTTGAGGATTTCGGACGGAAGTAACTCACACTCAAGCTCACCATCTATTCATGAACACAATAAAGAAGAACGGATGTGTGATATATTACTTTATATTTATTTTCCTTCTAAAGGTTTAAAACAAAACCGGCTAACACACCAGCTCATCCTCTCTTCATTCAACTATAGAAAGACGTGTGTGTTTCCTTGACAACTTTATTTTAATTTTCCTTCTAAAGATTTTGAAAAAAGTGTTACTAACACTCCGGCTCATATTGTCTTCAGTAAAATTTTGAAGGACGTATGTCTTACATTTCCTACTTCATTTGTGTTTCCTTGTAAAGATTTCGAACCAAAGTGAATAACACTCCAGCTCATCCTCTTTTCATGGAAATTTGAAAGGGCACGTGTGTTTCATCGACTACTTCATTAACATTTTCCTTCTAAAGACTTATAACAGATAAAACAAACAATCCTGTTCATCCACTTCCCATTAAAATGTGTAAAGACGTGTGTGTTTCATGGACTAATTCATTTCTATTTTCTTTCTAAAGATTTCGAACAAAGGAAACTAAGGGTTGTGCTCATCCTCTCTGCATGACGATTTTGAAGGGCTTCTGTGTTTCATCGAGTACTTCATTTTTACTCTCTTTCCAAATATTTCGAATAAAAGTAACTAAAAATCCTGCTCATTATCTTCTCATTAAGGTGTGTAAAGACCTGTGTAATTTGAAGACTAATTCATTTCCCTTTTCTTTTTAAAGATTTCGAAAAGAAGTAACTAACAGTCCATCTCATCCTCTCTTCATGAACATTTTAAAGGGTTGTCTGTTTCATCGAGTACTTCATTTCGATTTTACTTTCAAAGATTTGAAACAAATGAAATAAACAATCCTACTTATCTTCTTCTCATCAAAGTATGTAAAGGCGTGTGTGCCTCACAGAATAATTCATTTTCATTTTCTTTCTAAAGGTTACGAACAAAGGTAACTAACAGTCATGCTTCTCCTCTTCTCATTCAAATGTGTAAAGAGGTGTGTGTTTCAAAGACTAATTCATTTCCATTTTCCTTCTAAATATTTCAAAGAAACGAAAATAACGGTCCAGGCCATCCTCTTTGCATGAACATTTTGAAGGGTTTGTGTATTACATCGAGTACTTTATTTCCCTATCCTTTCTAAAGATTTCGGACAAAATTTACTAAAAATGCTGCATATCCTCTTCTGATTAATGTGTGTAAAGACGTGTGTGTTTCATGGACTAATTCAATTCTATTTTCTTTCGAGATATTTTGAACAAAAGTAACTAACATTCTTACTCATCCTCCCTTCATGAACATTTTGAAGGGCTTGTGTGTTTCATCGTGTACTTCATTTCCATTTCCCTTTTAAAGATTTCGGACAAAAGCAACTAACAAATCTGCTCATCCTCTTCTCATTAAAGTGTGTGAAATCGTGTGTGTATCATAGACTAATTCATTTCTATTTCTCTCCTAACGATTTCGAACAAACTATTTCCCTCCTAAAGGTTTCGAACAAAGGTAACTAACAGTCTTTCCCATCCTTTCTTCAAGAACATTTTTAAATGTTTAGGTGTTTTATCGAGTAATTCATTTCCATTTTCTTTCTAAAGATTTTGGACAACGGTAACAAACAATCGTGCTCATCTTCTTCTCATTAAAGTGTGTAAAAACGTGTGTGTATCATAGACTAATTCATTTCCATTTCCCTGCTAAAGATTTCGAACAAAGGTAACAAACAGCCTTGCTCATCCTCACTTTTGAAGGACCTTTGTTTTTCATCGATTACTTTATTTTTATTTTCCTTCTAAAGAGTTGACAGAGAAGTATGTCGCACTCAGCTCATCTCTTCTAGATCAAATTTGGTAACAACCTGTGTGTTTCATAGATTACTTCATTTATATTTTACTTCTTAATATCTCCAAAAAATATGAATAATACCCAGCTCCTCCTCTCTTGATTAAAATTTGAAAGGACGTGTGTTTTTGTTAGATTGCTTCAATTCCATTTTGATTTTAAGGATTTGAATACAATGAAGAAAACAATCAAACTTATCCACTTCTAATTCATGTTTGTAAAGCCGTGTGTGTTTGAAAGACTAATTCATTTCCATTTTTCTTGTAAATGTTACGAAACTAGGTAATTAACTAATAGGTAATTTCATTAAAATTTGGAATGACGTGTGTTTGTCATAGATTACTTTATTTTTATTATACTTCTAAAGATTCCGAATAAACTTAACTATCAAGAAGATGATCCTATCTTCATTAAAATTTGGAATGAAAAGTGTTTTCCATAGATTATTTCATTTTTATTATCCTTCTATCCTTCTAAAGATTTCGATTAAACTTAACTATCAAGAAGATGATCCTATCTTCATTAAAATTTGNTAAATATTTCAAAGAAACGAAAATAACGGTCCAGGCCATCCTCTTTGCATGAACATTTTGAAGGGTTTGTGTATTACATCGAGTACTTTATTTCCCTATCCTTTCTAAAGATTTCGGACAAAATTTACTAAAAATGCTGCATATCCTCTTCTGATTAATGTGTGTAAAGACGTGTGTGTTTCATGGACTAATTCAATTCTATTTTCTTTCGAGATATTTTGAACAAAAGTAACTAACATTCTTACTCATCCTCCCTTCATGAACATTTTGAAGGGCTTGTGTGTTTCATCGTGTACTTCATTTCCATTTCCCTTTTAAAGATTTCGGACAAAAGCAACTAACAAATCTGCTCATCCTCTTCTCATTAAAGTGTGTGAAATCGTGTGTGTATCATAGACTAATTCATTTCTATTTCTCTCCTAACGATTTCGAACAAACTATTTCCCTCCTAAAGGTTTCGAACAAAGGTAACTAACAGTCTTTCCCATCCTTTCTTCAAGAACATTTTTAAATGTTTAGGTGTTTTATCGAGTAATTCATTTCCATTTTCTTTCTAAAGATTTTGGACAACGGTAACAAACAATCGTGCTCATCTTCTTCTCATTAAAGTGTGTAAAAACGTGTGTGTATCATAGACTAATTCATTTCCATTTCCCTGCTAAAGATTTCGAACAAAGGTAACAAACAGCCTTGCTCATCCTCACTTTTGAAGGACCTTTGTTTTTCATCGATTACTTTATTTTTATTTTCCTTCTAAAGAGTTGACAGAGAAGTATGTCGCACTCAGCTCATCTCTTCTAGATCAAATTTGGTAACAACCTGTGTGTTTCATAGATTACTTCATTTATATTTTACTTCTTAATATCTCCAAAAAATATGAATAATACCCAGCTCCTCCTCTCTTGATTAAAATTTGAAAGGACGTGTGTTTTTGTTAGATTGCTTCAATTCCATTTTGATTTTAAGGATTTGAATACAATGAAGAAAACAATCAAACTTATCCACTTCTAATTCATGTTTGTAAAGCCGTGTGTGTTTGAAAGACTAATTCATTTCCATTTTTCTTGTAAATGTTACGAAACTAGGTAATTAACTAATAGGTAATTTCATTAAAATTTGGAATGACGTGTGTTTGTCATAGATTACTTTATTTTTATTATACTTCTAAAGATTCCGAATAAACTTAACTATCAAGAAGATGATCCTATCTTCATTAAAATTTGGAATGAAAAGTGTTTTCCATAGATTATTTCATTTTTATTATCCTTCTATCCTTCTAAAGATTTCGATTAAACTTAACTATCAAGAAGATGATCCTATCTTCATTAAAATTTGGAATGAAGAGTGTTTTTCATAGATTACTTCAATTTTATTATCCTTCTATCCTTCTAAAGATTTTGAATAAACTTAACTATCAAGAAGATGATCCTATCTTCATTAAAATTTGGAATGAAAAGTGTTTTTTATAGATTACTTCAATTTTATTATCCTTCTATCCTTCTAAAGATTTTGAATAAACTTAACTATCAAGAAGATGATCCTATCTTCATTAAAATTTGGAATGAAAAGTGTTTTTCATAGATTATTTCATTTTTATTATCCTTCTATCCTTCTAAAGATTTTGAATAAACTTAACTATCAAGAAGATGATCCTATCTTCATTAAAATTTGGAATGAAGAGTGTTTTTCATAGATTATTTCAATTTTATTATCCTTCTATCCTTCTAAAGATTTCGATTAAACTTAACTATCAAGAAGATGATCCTATCTTCATTAAAATTTGGAATGAAGAGTGTTTTTCATAGATTATTTCAATTTTATTATCCTTCTATCCTTCTAAAGATTTCGATTAAACTTAACTATCAAGAAGATGATCCTATCTTCATTAAAATTTGGAATGAAGAGTGTTTTTCATAGATTACTTCATTTTTATTATCCTTCTATCCTTCTAAAGATTTCGATTAAACTTAACTATCAAGAAGATGATCCTAGCTTCATTAAAATTTGGAATGAAGAGTGTTTTTCATAGATTACTTTATTTTTATTATCCTTCTAAAGATTTTGAATAAACTTTACTATCAAGAAGATGATCCTATTCTCATTAAAATTTGAAATGTTGTGTGTTTTTCACAGACTACTTCATTTTCATTTTCTTTCTTAAGATCTACTGGCTTACCTCCCTTCATTAAAATTTGCAATGACGTGTGTTTTTCATTGATTGCTTCATTTTTATTATCCCTCGAAGATTTCGAATAAAGTTAACTATCAAGAAGATGATCCTATCTTCATTAAAATTTGGAATGAAGAGTGTTTTACAGATTACTTGGTTTTCGTTTTCATTCCAAAGATCTCCAGCTCATCCTGTCTCTTAAATCATATTCTTAATATAAAACATTACTTAGTTCGAAACGTTCTTGTGTGTATAATTCCGTTTATATACTAACCATTTTGTTTAATTCGTTTAAAAGAATTTTCTCTGAGATTGTATTAGTCAGTGCGTAATTGGATTTTAAAAATGTATCGAGTTGATTATCTTTTAGCATTCGATCTGCGTAATTTAAACATGCAGAAGCAATAAAGTATCAATTCTCTTTTTATTTCAACCAACTCATAATAAAAAAAACATAAAATCACCTGTTTTTTCAAACTGTTCTGTTTTTAATTATAATATCGGAATCTGTTAAGTGGTAATGGAGTATAGTCGGTTCTTTTTCATTGCAGTAGTGCTACTTGTAATGAACACGATTTAACACTTAATTAAAAAAAAGGTGATTCAAGAGTGATGAGAGATAAATAGTAAACGATTTTCAAAGTGCAATAAATGTGAAAATTCACAAGTTTTATTTTAACTCACTACCCTCCAAATTTGAGTTGCAAAATGAACAAGGTTATCAAACACACATAGCAGATACGCTGGTTAATTATGTCTAGAGACATGAAGATTAAACTTCTTTCTTAAAGCTAGGTGTGGATTCAATAGATTTTAATCATATGTCAATTCATCACGTTTCCTCTTTCGCCTTCGATTTGTTTATTTCACTATACAATATTTCTATTTCTGTTTTATTTGCTGCCTGTATTGTTGCTTGGATTAATTATTCCAATTTCTAATCGCTTTCAAACTTTACAATTTGTCTGCGTAAACCGCTGAGCACAAATGCTTCGTTGAAGTCAAATTCATTTGTTTGAAGTGACTTGCTACTTTTTTTTTTTTTAGTATTTCTATACAAACAATTGTCATCGGTGAGAGTTCAAGCTCATTACCAAAACTACATAGGCAATTACTTTTGCTTATAATATCTGTTTCCGTTTCTTTGTTAATTATGTCTTCAAATGAAGATTAGAAACGAATAATAGGTTGCTTTCACCCTTGTAAGAGCTATGCTGTGCGATTCCCGCCTGGTGGTTGCATGTCGCTTTGAAGAAAGTACAGGTGAAACGTCTAAATTCTACTTTATTAGTTCATTGCAGCGTTCCGGGTTTTCCTATAATTTCTCCATGTTAACAAGTAAAAGTTTTATTTTAATGCTTCTCTTGCATGCTTAAAAGAGTTCCAAGTTTTAATGCAGACACAAGCATTGTAGACATTTTGCAGGTGAGTTAATTGCAGATACTCTGGACTTTAATCCTTTGTATTTGCCAAGTATATTCGCTACTCTATCTGTACCAATACCTCTCATATTGTTGATATTTATATTTTTATCATCAAGTAGCTTCCTCACCGTATCAAGTAATGATTCGTCAGTTGTTGAAATTACATATTTGCATGTGCTGATAATTGCATTTGTTTTCATTGTGATAGATGCAGCTCACATTGATTCGATTAAATGAATACAAACCGGTTCAAGGTAGAGTCGATTGAAAAGAGTATAACCAAAGGGTCTGTAAAAATCTGGTTAATGGTTTTCACCGTCGACCCTGAGGTAATTTTTTTTTAATTCCTATGGTATTGATTGATACTTTAACTAACTCAATTGAAAATGAATCTTTGAAATTACTGATGATTTTTAGAAATTGTGAAGTTATAGGGTATTTCGTATTTTGGCCACGTCTGCCCACGTTTGTGTAATTTAGGTAACATTAATCCCACAATACCTCAACCATAAGGCATGGCCTATGCATGTTTTCATTTACTTCATGACAAATATCAGTCCATTTTTATATCAAAATGAGCTCAACAACCGTCATATTAGGGATAGGGTGGCACCAAAATATTAGTGAAATGTCATTTTCTTCAAATGTTAGCTACCAAGATATTCAGATGTAAACAAATGTTTTTTATTAACATAGTAAAAACTTTAGTGTTTTTCAAACAAGATCTGTAGGGCTAAGATCTTGGTCTCTGAACACAATATGTCTTTTCCGTGTTTACAAAGAGAAACCAAGCTACAAGCTAAATGAAAAGAACATACATTTGTCAAGCGGCAAAGTGAAATTTCAAAAGACAAAGAAATTGGTGTAAACAAAATGTTGTTTTTTTAAATTGGCTGCATTGGTTGCATGTGTTTGGATTTTAACTTAATCATCCGCAAGGAAGCAAAGGTAAAAGGCTGAGGAATTCGTTATAATAGGAAAACGTCGATAGTTAAAAGCGGTTGTAATAATAATACTTCATTGGTTAGTAAATAAGCGAGGTGGCATTTACAACAACTTATCTTTAGCTTTCCAAGTTGTAAAAAGCTTCCATATGTTACTTTTGGCAAAAATAATACTACCCTCCCCACCTCTACACCAATCTCTTTTTGGCATTAAAACGTCGTTTCGGTACTTAGGTTAAAAGGAGCGTATCAAACGTCAAGTAAGCGGGCTGTTTATATGTTAATTAAGAAACGCATCCACTATTGATCTATAAAAAGTAAGTCAGAACTCAATGTGTCAGAAAAAAATAAAAGAAGGGAATAAATTTGACTTCAAACCTGAAGAAAGCATGATATCTCACATTCCTATTCCCTCTCATAAAAGCCCATGAGCTCACAAGTGCATTTTAAAAAAATTTTGAGATAATTGAAGCAGATTTGTTGACTTTATAGTCTTATAGACCTGAAAACAATTTTCTTAATAGTTGTGGTTTATACATAAAATGTTTTCATAGAGTTGAAGAAAGATCGGACTTAAGAACTTTAAGATAGTTTGTAAATTAAAAGTAATTGTTCTATATCAAAGTTTTACATCAATCACCAACTATGTTCTGTATAGTAGTTTTATAAATTTGCTATGAACGAAAGTATCATTCCAAAAGAATTAAAACTTTGCTTATCAGACACTGATTTAATCTCCTCCTTCTCCTCTATCACCACCCTAATACTCTGTCACAAAAGTGTTTCCGCCTACCCAAAGTCATTGGTATTTTATGAACGACCTCTTTCTTTTGGAAATAAAGAGAACAACAAAAAATAATATAAAAGGATTGCAAATAAACGAATATTAAGGGACACAAAATACATCGCTGGTACAATAACAAAGAAAAGGTGTAAAGTATCACATTCCATTTCTGATCAAACTAATGAGAGTTGTAATAAAGTTGCGCTAAAGTACGTTGGAAACTTTATGGTAAGAATACCTGATATATAAAAAAAACAAAAGTGAATATTGTGTTCCTGACCATTCCATCCAAATCTTTATTTTCTCAATACAGTTAAACCTCGAATACTCGAATAAGAGGGGCAGGGAGCAATTTGTTCGGATAACTTATTGTCCGTAAACAAATGACATATTACTCGATATACATGTACATGAATTTACCTAAGATCACAGGTTTACAAATGTATTTACATGCATTTTGCTTGACGTAAACTAAGACGTACTGTAGCACAAACATTGTACTCGAGTATGGAGCTACGCAAAGTATGTCTTCATAAATATTTACCCGGACTGGAAGATCTTGTTCGGATAATCCGAAATTCGGATAATCATTGCTCGGATAATCGAGGTTCAACTTTACGAATAATCATTCTTAACAAAACATGTGGTAAAATTTCAACTGAAAGATTATTTCAAAAATCTACTCGATTCTTCTTGAAATTTTCACAATAGTGAAACGAAATTGTAAACCCCGATATGGGCACAGACAAAGGACGATCATAAGTATAGGTTATGTGAAGGTGCTGTAAGCTACAAAGGAAGTACATCTACAATGAATGCTAATATTTTGCAAAATCATCCAATCATTTCATTCGGCAACTTATTACAATTTGTTGGGGACTTAAATCCCTCTTGACAGACTAATACTGCTTCCAACATCCAATCAGATTTGACAAATGTTTAGAGACCACCACACCACCCCGAAGCAAAAACAGGAAGTAGAAGATGATAAATTTTAGCCCATTTTTTCCACCTAGTTACATTTTCATAACGAACTTGTCTTCACGAATTAAAAAAATAAGGTAAAAGCTCTTGTGTTCCGATGCAAAGTAAGTAAACTTCCAGAGACGTTGATTGTCGAAGGATAAAAAGACAAAGAAAACGTGGATGGAATAAGAAGAAAGGATTGATTGGCATTAAATAGGTCTACTGTTTTTTCAAGCAAGTTATTAGGATACTGGTAATTATTGAAAAAAGGCTATTGAAAAAAGACACTGTGCAAACTTTGAAGCTAAGTGGTCAAGAGAAAATCAAAATTACCAGGATAGCTCCCAAAGAAATAAAAGGAAATAGAAAATACCAAGAAAGCTCCAAAAGAACGTAGAATTGTCTTATTAGTGACAATAATGACAATAATGCTGATGGTCAGGTCCCACTTGTCGAACATGAGTTTCCCAACCAAGTGAGGTGTTGATGGCTGCACTGTCATCAACCCCATTTTTGCTGTTAGCAGTAGCAATTCTCATGACTATTCTTGGCAAAATACAGTGGTAGTTTGCCATTGCCTTCCACTGGCGGATGGCCACTCAAAATAAAATCCTATTCGTGCCCTCAACATACCACTGTGCTCGTGCAGGTATGCCTTTATTGCCGTTGGTCTAACTAAAGACTCCTTTTTCAATTTCTCCGCTTTCTGACCTCATGCGGTTCAGTGCGAGACATGCACTTAATCCACCAGCACAAGTTACTGATTACCTTCATGTCGTTTTTCCCGCCAGCTGATACTGTTTACCGGGGTGTGGCTACTGTCGCCCACAGGCAGCTACTTAAAGCCAGACATGAGAGTTGGATACCTTCAGGACACCAGTAGATCCATCGTCCCGAGGCCAGCTGATAATTGCCACTGGAATTTACTCCATCTGGACACCCCAAGCAGCAAAAAAGTTTAATTGACTTGATATCTGTTTATTTGCTTACATATGTTGAAGACGAAAAGCCATAAACTGATAAATAACAGGCAGAAAAACTTCTGTTGTGTATTTTTTAAAGAGGGGTAAGTTGTACTTCTTTCGCATGAACCTAATCGTATGTTTTAAATACACATTGAGGACTTGACTCTAGGTTTCATCTGCACAGTCTGCTGGACCAAACAGCTCTTCGTTTGCTTCTCAAAAGTGTTGAAAAAATCAGACTTAAATGTGACATAAATTTGCAAGCTAATCATTGACGCCACAGGAGTATTCAGATTGAGTTTTGTGTGTTGTAGGTTTCTGTTATTAGTATCTGTTCTTTGCATGATATCATTCCAGAAATTGATTTAAATACCTGTTCCAAGATAATTTTCTGTCTTAATAGTTACTCTGGTTTACAGGATACACATACTTTTTTAATTTATCAACAATTTGTTTCAGTATTTCCTTAATCTGCTATCAGGCATGCTTAAGTGCCTTCTTTGCGTCACCTCTGCAAGATCGGCATATTGTTTGCCACGTCTGAGACTCAATAATGTATCAGCATGTTTCAAAGCCTCAGCCACAAGTTGGTGCAGATGAATGACTTGAGATTATGAAGACGACTAACAGGTTTCCAAGTAAACCAAACAAAAATACAGCACTCAAACAGCATTCTACCGCATTTTTCCTAACAAGTTTAGCAAATATGCTGTACGTGGGTACCAGAATAGACCGTTGTATTTATCACTCATTGCAGATGCATTTTCAAAGTTTTGTGTTCGTTTCCTAGGTCTAAGCCATGTATCTTCAAACGTCTATCAAGATATTAAACATCTCTTGAGTTCCATGGCCTTTGTTTGCCGTGAATATATGGAATTCCACTGGGTAATCTTTCCCTATGTACCTCAATACAAGGTTAGTCGGTCAATGTGGACTGCATCGGATGTAATATCTAATAAGATGGAGTAGCACTTTGATTTTTAAATTCAAAAAATGATTTTACAGAGAAATTATTCATCCTTTACATTTTCTTCCATTACTGTAGATAAAGGTAGTTAAGGTGCCCCATTGCCCCGACTTGCTTGAGTTTTGATGTGCTATGCAAGGAAGTTTTCATACTGAAAGATGTGCTGAAGAATGTTTCCATTTTTAGTTGAGCGAACTTATTTACTGTCTCCTCTAAATGTTAAACCACGCTCGGCAATAAACCTAGCAACACTAACAACTCATTTCAACGCTGATCTTCGTTACGGTTCTTTTCGCTTGACCTGCTGTGTCACTTGTATAATTGGTTTTAATTGGATTTAGCCTCTTATTAATAGCATTTGCAGCTACAATATGTTACGTTTATTGCTCTTTATTGTATAAAATGAATGTTTCTAATCACAGAATCTATTACACGAAAGCTGAAGAGACTTGCTGTATTTAAGCACATCAATCTGGCATTAAAGCTCAAAACACATACATTAAAGGAAGAGAAAAGGCTGTGACGTCCCTGTTATGCTTTTACGACGGAAGAGCTTTAGCATGCAGATTCCTGGAATATTGAACAAACTTTCATCACAGTGTTGATTGTGATGAAAGTTTGTTCTGTAGTTGGGTCCACTTTTCAGCCAGTATTTCCGCATGTGATTAAAGATATTGGATATTCAAAGTCCAATGTCATTAATCCTTAACTTTAGCTTCAGTCTCCTTTTCTAAATGTTTTTAAATTGGACCCTTTATTAAGATCATTAGCCAATTCCGCTGGACCAGTGTCAGGCTGATCAGGTTCTGCTAATTCATTACTTCTTTTTTATACATGGCATGGTTGAAGAGTGAAGAACTGGTCCAATTTACTTACCTTTGCCACTTCGACTGATTTCAATGCTGGATTTTTTTGTTTTAGATCTTTCTGAAGTGCCAAACGTCCAAGTTCTTGCAAAGTTCTAGTGTTTAACTCCTTCACGATTCTCCCAGCTAGTAATACAAAAATTGGAGTTTATTAGAGTGCTTAAAGTATGCCATGCACACTAATATCGTATAATATAATACATATAAAATTAATACATTTCTGGATGCATCTCACATTAAATGTAACAGAAGTTAAACTCTGACTGTTTCCCTTGCCTGAAGTTCATAGGTGAAACAAGCGACTAAAAGAGAGGTGTCCTGTAGTCTCAAAGTTAAAATTCAATGTAGATATGGCAAGCTATCGATTTATTAGTTAAACAACCACTTTGTCAAACTTAGCTAACAAATTTTATTGATGACTGTTGCAATTTCTATCAGGTAGTAGATAGACAGACACAGCCTATACTGTTTGCTTTTCTCTATGAATACAAGACATAAACGGATAAAAAGGAAATGAGGTAAATTACCAATCAGGATATGCTGTCTACTTTGCAAGAACAGAGAAAACAAAAACCGTACACTAAGTTGTCAATGCATCGATAAATTCGCATTGCGTCATACAAATATCCATGTAAACGAAGCTCAAATTACAGTACCTGCTATGACTGTACCTAACATATCCTGACGTGATGATTAATTAAAATACAAAAACCAGAGCAAAGTATAAGCATAGAAATGCCAAGGGACTGATACTTCCTATTAACTGTCCACAGTCAATTAGTACCAATAAACAAATCATTAGTTGGTCACATCAATCCCAATCTAGGCTTTACATAGTACAATGCTAAACACAATATCATAATGTAAAATACTAAATATCAAACAACGTCACTGTGTACAGTACATAATAAGGGAAACAAACAACTTTCGATTCGACGACGAATTAACCTAACCAAAAATTTCTACTAATTTAATCGTCACTGTCAACTGCCCTATCGAATGAACAATTGAGATATATACATATACCTCAACGAACAAAGATGTTCCTCGATAGACCAGCACAGAAAAAAACCCTTTTATGTGATAAAATAAGGGTACCTACGTAAAGTACATAAGCACACAGAAAAAATAATTGGCACTTTTCACATCTTTGAAACAAAAATGGGCACACAGACACTCATATATACACACGCATACAAAAGAAACGAGCGAAACTCTTGTTTTACGCCTTGCAAATCGACCTTTCTTTTGTCTGTTCTGTTGCCTTCACACCCTAATTTTATGTTTGGTTCACGATGTGAAAAAGATTTTGCTATAAAGATGCTTTAACTAACATATCAGTTGTTTTTTTCAAACAGGATTTTAGGATATAACTTAATATTACTGAAGCAAGACAACGTTCATAGTACATACATGCAGTTTCTGTAACAAAGTAAGGTATGTATGCCTTAAATTTTCGACATACTAGAGCATATGAACGAGAGATTGACTTCTTTTGGCCATAAAAACCCCTCCTTTAGTATTTAAACAGTCTTGAATCTACTTTGTTAAGGCTTTCTGATCCTTTTTTTGTCAGGAATGTACTCACTTGGCCATAAAATTTCTCTCCAACTCCTATCTTCATTAAACACACTGTGTCATTATATATAAAAATGTCACTAGCCAATAACAACAGCAGGTTCCTGACTTTATGTTAGAAAGGCAATATAGCTTTGCCGTGTTGTGGAGAGGATACTTATTATATTTTATTAAGAATATTAAANCTTAAAAGAGGTTTTCAAAATAGAGGGGTATGTATGCCTTAAATTTTCGACATACTAGAGCATATGAACGAGAGATTGACTTCTTTTGGCCATAAAAACCCCTCCTTTAGTATTTAAACAGTCTTGAATCTACTTTGTTAAGGCTTTCTGATCCTTTTTTTGTCAGGAATGTACTCACTTGCCCATAAAATTTCTCTCCAACTCCTATCTTCATTAAACACACTGTGTCATTATATATAAAAATGTCACTAGCCAATAACAACAGCAGGTTCCTGACTTTATCTTAGAAAGGCAATATAGCTTTGCCGTGTTGTGGAGAGGATACTTATTATATTTTATTAAGAATATTAAATAAACATTGAATGCCACTCCAATCTTCACTTATGCAAGGTTGCAGAGAGTTTCCACAACATTCTGCAAACTTCAGCGAAAGCATATTATGGAATGTGCTTATTCTGCACACTTTGCACATATAAGCTGCGGAAGGCACCTTTAAAAGAAATGCCGTCACCTGGGTTTTTTTTACTGTCAGGTAAATATGTTCTGACAAACGTAACCATTATACCACAGTCTTACAATTACTACATTCTCAATCCATAATACAACAGAACCAACTATACCAGAGTGATAATATTTTACGTAGGAAATGAACATTCAGTGTGTCAGTGAATTGCTTATAACTACGTGACTGTGGTACAGAAATCACTTTTTCAATCTTGTTGAACTGGAAGTACCTCATTTAATAAAGGAGACGATGTTATTATTTCTAATACTGTAATAATTCGATTAAGCCCGAATTCTCAAATAGGCCCCTCTTTGGGTCATTAATTTTGAATAAGAGTGTACAGAACTTACTTGAATTATTACGATATCAGAAAAGTTTTGGATAGGTATTTACCTGCCGCCTGCAACGGAGAAACTATTAATGTACATAGTCTCTATTTGATAAATACTCCATAATAGTATTTTATACAATGAAGCTAAATGCTTACGGCGCCGAATTCTACATCCTCGTTTTCATACATTGAAACAGTTGGACCGATTAGCAACCGAATTTACTTCACCTTCGTTCACCATGGCCTAAAACTGAACATGAGTCATTTAGGGTTAGAAAAAAGAAAAGGTATCCAGACAGTCCCTAACAGCACACTGAAGCACACTAAACGGAGCGAAATTTTATTTGGCGTATTCATAGGGATTTTGAATGAAATAAAACTTTCCGGATAATTCTTTGTAAATAGAAATTAAGCTCAAATACGTTTACAGGATCTTGCAAAAATTATTTTGAGCCATGGAAGTTCTGGATGACATTTTGTAATCAAAGTAATAGTCTGAGGAATATTTTTGAAACTTTTCTTTTAGTTATATGTTGTTTTTTACAAATGGGAAATATTTAAAGGATTACTGTACTCTCAATAAACATTTAAAGATACCTGCAAAATATGAATTCACAGTTACAGTATTGATAACGATGATCTGATTGCACTACTAGTTACTTAATTTCCCCAGGTGATGGTAGGCGTATATGGAATTGATCAGAGTGCAGAAATAGAACTTTATCTGATTTATGAGAGAAAAAATTTACAAAAAAAATAAATTCTTTCTTCGCCAAGTTGTAAAAGATGTCAGTCAGATACTTTGGCTGTTACGATCCCACATTGCACTTGGTTCTCGGAAAAGACTAGCCACCCAGAATTAGAAGAAGAGCTTGAAAAAATGAGAACATGAAATATTGTGAATCTAAAATGTGCTTGGAAGGAAATAAAGATGACTCAGTTGAATTTTCCAAAAGTTGTAACGCTATTTTTTTGCAATTTTACCTTTGTTAATCTTAAATCTACCACTTCTGGTACCCCTTTTTCAGACGCAAGAAAAAATAATTTTTTCTTCCTGGAAAAAGTATTTGAAATTAAAATTTACATTACAATCATTGGTTCTCTCACTAATCGAAGATGAACCTATTAGCGTTAATTCCCGGGTAAAGAACCTCATCTTAACCATATTAATTTTAGTAGTAGAGTAAACAATGCAATTCTGCTTGAAGCTGATTGGCAAACTTTTCTGTTCTCTTTTCTTTTCCTAATGATGGTGACGATAGCTAAATTAGGTCGTCTTTGGGCCATCTTGAACAATGTCTTCTTAAGAAAGGTTAATTCACCAATGAAAGCTAATTATATACCTCGGCAGTACCACAATCTAAACTGGGCTAACACTTGCAATGCTGAGCAGTCAAATCATAGGAATGTTTCTTTTGTGAAATTTATGATCGTTCTTACATTCAACTTATCATTCATAGCTATCTTTTCAGAAATAGACAGCTGGCGAGGATCATTATATTTTCGCACACTTTTAGATCTTCCTCTGTTGCAATTAAAATGCTACCTGTGGTGGTAGAAAGAATTTTTAATGACTCGCCTGAATGACTTACATTTTAACGATTTAAAAAAAATACTATGAACATGTTCGACTCAAAGCAATATTTCTTCAACGTACGTTATAACTACTGAATGGCAAAGTTTGACTGAAATAATGTTTCAATATTCACAGACAAAAAAAAAGTTTTCTTGTTCTAAATCAACATAAACAGATTTTCCTTTGTTATTTGAATAAAATAAAAATTTGGTATTAGAAAGCACCTCACTATCCAGTTCTTTGCTAAACTTGGCAATCATTTGCTTTATAATACAGTATATTGTATAATACACCTCTACCTTCCTTATAAATTAGTGGGAAGAACAATAAGTGCAAACTGTGCGTGATCAACTAACAACTACTTCAACTGACTGTTTCAGAATGGCATAGGTTTTCGTAAGAACAAATTTCCTTAGTAAGGATCAAAACATCTTTTGCACTTTTGTGATTACCTCAGCTAAAGAGGTTATGTTCTCGCATGCGTTTGTCTGTTTGTCTGTCTGTCTGCCTGCCTAGGTTGATTTGGTTGTCTGTCTGCCTGATTGTCTTTCTGTCTGCTTATCTGCTTATCTGTTTGTATGTAAAATAAATATTACGAAAGGATTGGAGTGAAATTTTCAGGAGCATAAGGAAGAACTGATTGATTTTTGGTGTTAGTTAGTTTTAACTTTTGAATGAAGGAGTGTGGTGAGGGACTCCCCATCGCTTGATTGTTTTTGTAGTTGAAAACAAGAGAAATCTGTAGAGGAGCTTCTATTGAAAAACTATGTCCAACTAAAATAGTGAATAATGTGGAAATAATTTTAACAGCTTATTTTGAAGAGTCAGAAGACAAATCCAGCAATAGTTACATGGAGGATCAAAATGCTTTTGAATGTAAACGTGTGCATTCACCAGCTATTTTATTTCCGGAACTCCTGCCGCTTTGTTTCAAATTCCGGAAAACAATTTTATAATCATACCACACCTTTTTTCCATTACGCTTTCAATCAGGGGGCAAGATTGGAAAAATATCTTGTTTGGGAAAAAATTTCAAAAATTCAGAAATTTATTGCCGGAATGTGAATAGTAAATGATTTTTAGCATTACTACTTTAACAAATGAACCTTCTCAATTACCGTCATTTAATCAATTAGAAAGTGTTAAATAGAGACAAATTAGTATTACTGAAAAAAGCCAAAATTCGCAATGCAATGTTTTATTTTTAATTGTCCATTACAATACTGACAAGAATTCAATACATAGAACATGCATTGGTTATTATTATTTCAAACCGATATGATGTTTAATAAAGGTCTAAGTATGAAATTCACAAAAAATCCCAAAGGACAAACCCCTGCCCCTTTGCACGACTTTGCTGCATTCAAGGTGTCAAACTTTCCACGAATCGTCAGCAGGATAAGCCAAAGCTCAGGTCCCTTTTTTTTCAGTTTCGTACTAGCTGTAAAACTGAAAAACTACATTTATATCGGTGCAAGTGTGAGGAGAAAATTTCAATTCCCATTGTTATCTGACACAACGATATTTTATAAAGAGATCTGTCAAGACCTTGATCGAGGATGAGGCTGGAAGCTGAAGTTTTGCAGCTTATTTTTCCATTGTTTCAGCGAATTAAAGATAAATTTATCTTGGAAATCAAACAATTTGATTGATTAAAATTAAGCGGAGGAGATTCACTGCTTATTTCGTGATGTGGAATGACTCAAACAAAAGATTAATCCAGTCCAAGGACAACGGGTTTGCATTTGATTAAAATCCAATCGGTGTCGATTGATACTCACCAGAAAAACACGTTTTTAATAAGGAAAACCGCATGAATAAACATCAAGCATCGTAAAATGACGGGAAAGGTTCATGGCCTTACTTCATGCTCAAGCTCCTGACTAAGCAAAATTTAATAAATGAAAAATTATTTTCACCCAAATCTCAGGGTATTCACTGAATATCTTGCATACCCTGACCCTACGCCACTTTATAAATTTATATATAATATATGATGAAATAAAGCCCAAAAGGGACATGAATAAACGTATACATTTAGTGTAAGAATATTAGTCGAAACATTAGAAACTAAAAGTGATCAATAAATTTTTATCTAGAGTATTATGAAATATTAAAATATTAAAATGTTAACTTATTAAATAATAAAAGCTTAGGGCTACTAAAATTACTTAAGTTTTACACATATAACAATGCGATCGTTAGAAAACTACACTTGCATGGTTGTCTCTATTTATGATCGCCTGAAGTTGGCAACTTAACATTAATTTGCATCCATACATTTATTTAATACTTCAATGGGCTTATTTAGAAAACTTCTTTTGTCTGCATTCAAAATTGCCATATTTTCAGCTAAACACAAGTTGTGTACTTTCAAAATGTTCTTGTATGCGCATGCTTTTTAAATAGGCCATCTTTTTAAAATAAAATTTAACCACTTCTTTTAAATACCAAGGATATTTCGATAAAGCTATGCGCGTAACTTTTCTTTAAACTATTGTTTATGTTTTCCTCAGGAGTTTTGAATTCACCTTCCGTCATGCAAACATATATCTTGCATGCCATCAGAAAATACCTTGGCTTTGTAAACAATATTGAAATTAAGGAACCTTACATAGGGTAGTTCTCGGTGTTACGGTAATTACAATTCCTGTTAGGCTGTGCTATATAAAGTCTTAAAATTTTTTCATTGCGACGAGTAATAATGAAATGCAGACACACTATTTATACAACCATATCTGATTTTGCAAATGTTCTTATTGAAAACCCTATGTAAAATATGAAACTTGTGGAAATGCTTTTAAATGATTTCGAGGAAAAGTTTCTAATGTTGGTTTTAATATTCCTGCTAAATGGGGTGTTAAAGCAAATGATTCTAGACTATGTAAAAAATTTAGGTTTTTTACAGTGATATTTTGATGTATTAATAGTCCTAAATAAAGTAGGAATTATCAGAGTGGTTTGTATCTGTTTATAAATACAGAAACTCTTGGAAGTCGAGCTTTCACTTCCATCCGAACTATTTAGATTGCATTGTTACAGTATATTTAAATGTGGTATTTCGTGTATACTTTTGTATGTTTTCACTTTAAAAAGCAAGTTACAGTTTATTCAATCTACTTTTTCATGGATGATTTTCTATAGTTTTACTTAAAGTAGGAGTGGGAAAACCCTTTACTTCAATGAGTTGTATGGTAAACGAAATAATAAAGTGTAGACAAACAACTGTTGAAAGTGATCTGAAATTGGAAGATTTAACTATTATAATATCTTTACAAGGAAATAAAAATCAATGAATTTAAGTTAATTGGCTTTACAAATGAATGTAATTAATGTAACAAGTCAATATCATTAATTCTCTTGTGAATCGGTTGATATTCCACAATCTACAACTTAAGTACAAATGACTCGATGGTAAATATGACATGAAGAATAGTGAATTAAGATGTTAAAATTACAATTGCACACCAGCTTACTTGGGTTACACTTCGGTTTCAACTAATTTCCCACGATTCCTTTACCCTTTCCGGTCCACCACTACATTAAAGTACAATAAGTATCAACTGTTTAATCCTCATTCTATTTCATAACAACGGCAAGACAGTATACTTGACTGAAATCAAAATCTTTAGTCTTTTTCATATTCCGATGCAGAACTTTTCCTTGTTTTAGCTTTGTTATGATTGATCTTCTGCTCCTGCACTGTTTCGTTACTTAGGTCACCAAAAAAATTTGTAATGGCAGTGGTACTAGCATAAGTATTAACATTAGTATTAGTATTAAAAAAAAGTACAAAACGGATATAACCAAGTGGTATGATTTACTTTCAGTCAGTTATGTTTTATCTCTTATCTGTCAACTAATATGCCATGTTTCCCTTAAACAGAGGATGCATCTTCTATAACAGAAATAAACAATGATACACCAAATGTTTTTTTTATCAATCATAAATACGTTTACAGATGTCAAAGAACTCAATATGGCTTCATTGAACATGTATCATGAAGTCAATTGCGTTAGATAAGCTAAGACAATGCTAAAAATTGAGTTTATTAAAAGCTAAAAGTTCTATACATTTTAAACATTTATGCTTAAGTTTATTACGGACAGTTCCTTGAGGTTTATCATAGGTATTTTACTGGCCTATCATTATTTGTTTTCGACGGTTTATTAGATTTCTTAAAATGTTTTTTGAAGTCATTCTACAGGTTTTTTACATTCATATTGGCAATTAAATCCAGTATATTTCTTGAATTTGAAACAATTAATTTTAACATTGATTCCTAGAGAATAAGCATAATTTATTTATTAAAGAACCCTGGAAAAGATATGCCACTAAAAAAGCAAAAGAACTGAAACAAAATACGTAGTTTAATAATCACTAATAGAAATGCTTGATAATCAGAAGTTAACCAGGCAATGGTTGCGACTGTACCATTGCTTTCCATATTTTTGAATTTTTGAATTTTTGAATAACATTATTTGAATTCTATAGGAGAAATGTTACACAATAATGTACTGCGAGCAATATCTAAGAGGAATAAGCACTGGGTGGGGGATAAATGAAGTAAAAAAAAAGTATGAAAAATCCTAATACAGCTTATACAACATTAAATGAATTCTTACTAGACATCCAATGGGAGAGACAACAATACACATTTGATAATTAAAAAAGGTCAGAAACACACACATATAAATACACATGCATATGTTGTGTGTGTGTGTGTGTGTGTGTGCTCGTTCTTAATGGCGTGGCAGCACCAGTAAATAAATATAATGGGTAATCATTTATACTGTTTTACTTAAGGCATCGAATGAAACCAAACAATAAATTGTCCTGGCCTCTACTGTGTTTTACTTTTCTCTCAGCTTTGCAAAGAATATTGCATTGTGAGATATTGATCTTGAATCTGTGCAAGTTCATTTTGATTATAGGCTCTCTAGGCATCAGAGATTTAAATTGTGGACAAAATTAGGACAAAGAATCTTATGTGGCCTCTTATTTGTTGCAGAGAAGGCACTTGTTGGATAGAAAATTGCAAAAGCATGAGTGACGAAGCAGCATAATCAACAGCTTACTTCGCTCCAGGTTTTCTATTCGAGTGTCAGTCAAGTCCCTGGAAGTACTGCTCTCACTTCGTTTCGTATTGCTGAGTTTGTCCAAGTTTTCGGAGCTAGAATTGAGCGATGAGGAAGCAATAAATAAAAATATAATAATAATAACCTAAAAATGCAAACACGAAAAGTAACCCTCTGCACTAAAATGACTATTAGATTTGCTAAGGGGGAAAATAAAGCTAAAATCTAACCATAATTAAATAAAAATAGTGACTGTAAAGATCTGATCAACAGCTAAATCTTTTTGTTGGACGGTTTACAAAAATATGACAGAGGTAGTGCATTAAGCAAAACCACCATATATACAAAAAGATGGTGAATCTCTATAGCATATAAAATTCTTCTTCTCCTTTAGTACGATGTCATCTGATGCATCGTTAGACATATAATTGACTAGCCGTATAGCAATAGTTACAAAAATGGTTGAAAATTTGAAACTCCGGTATCACCTTGTATATCATTCAAATATAAAGTTGTATTATATAATACTTTTGTTGTGTCTCGTCTACAATACGGTTCCGTAAGGGGGGTTATACGCAAAAAGTTTAACTGAAAAACAGGGGATAATTTTCATCCAAGGCTNTAAGAAAATGGATATAGTCTTAAAAGATAATAGCGTGGAAATCTTAAGCGCCATGAACTGACATAGTCACTTAAGGTAAAGAAAAGTTGATAGCCAGTGTTTGATTCTTAGTTACATTTATGTTAAGGATTGAATATTTGAGTGAACTTGATTACAGAGTAGGATGACCTTGTCTGTTTTCCATTCATAACATTTAGTTTTAGCTAGCAAATGTTCCTATTGTTTTGTATCAAATCAAACCTTATCAAGATCAATCTAAGTGATTGCATCACTATAAATAGAAGCTAACTTCAATAAAAAAGTACAAAACGGATATAACCAAGTGGTATGATTTACTTTCAGTCAGTTATGTTTTATCTCTTATCTGTCAACTAATATGCCATGTTTCCCTTAAACAGAGGATGCATCTTCTATAACAGAAATAAACAATGATACACCAAATGTTTTTTTTATCAATCATAAATACGTTTACAGATGTCAAAGAACTCAATATGGCTTCATTGAACATGTATCATGAAGTCAATTGCGTTAGATAAGCTAAGACAATGCTAAAAATTGAGTTTATTAAAAGCTAAAAGTTCTATACATTTTAAACATTTATGCTTAAGGTTATTACGGACAGTTCCTTGAGGTTTATCATAGGTATTTTACGGGCCTATCATTATTTGTTTTCGACGGTTTATTAGATTTCTTAAAATGTTTTTTGCAGTCATTTTACAGGTTTTTTACATTCATATTGGCAATTAAATCCAGTATATTTCTTGAATTTGAAACAATTAATTTTAACATTTATTCCTAGAGAATAAGCATAATTTATTTATTAAAGAACCCTGGAAAAGATATGCCACTAAAAAAGCAAAAGAACTGAAACAAAAAACGTAGTTTAATAATCACTAATAGAAATGCTTGATAATCAGAAGTTAACCAGGCAATGGTTGCGACTGTACCATTGCTTTCCATATTTTTGAATTTTTGAATTTTTGAATAACATTATTTGAATTCTATAGGAGAAATGTTACACAATAATGTACTGCGAGCAATATCTAAGAGGAATAAGCACTGGGTGGGGGATAAATGAAGTAAAAAAAAAGTATGAAAAATCCTAATACAGCTTATACAACATTAAATGAAAATTAATTCTTACTAGACATCCAATGGGAGAGACAACAATACACATTTGATAATTAAAAAAGGTCAGAAACACACACATATAAATACACATGCATATGTTGTGTGTGTGTGTGTGTGTGTGTGCTCGTTCTTAATGGCGTGGCAGCACCAGTAAATAAATATAATGGGTAATCATTTATACTGTTTTACTTAAGGCATTGAATGAAACCAAACAATAAATTGTCCTGGCCTCTACTGTGTTTTACTTTTCTCTCAGCTTTGCAAAGAATATTGCATTGTGAGATATTGATCTTGAATCTGTGCAAGTTCATTTTGATTATAGGTTCTCTAGGCATCAGAGATTTAAATTGTGGACAAAATTAGGACAAAGAATCTTATGTGGCCTCTTATTTGTTGCAGAGAAGGCACTTGTTGGATAGAAAATTGCAAAAGCATGAGTGACGAAGCAGCATAATCAACAGCTTACTTCGCTCCAGGTTTTCTATTCGAGTGTCAGTCAAGTCCCTGGAAGTACTGCTCTCACTTCGTTTCGTATTGCTGAGTTTGTCCAAGTTTTCGGAGCTAGAATTGAGCGATGAGGAAGCAATAAATAAAAATATAAAAATAATAACCTAAAAATGCAAACACGAAAAGTAACCCTCTGCACTAAAATGACTATTAGATTTGCTAAGGGGGAAAATAAAGCTAAAATCTAACCATAATTAAATAAAAATAGTGACTGTAAAGATCTGATCAACAGCTAAATCTTTTTGTTGGACGGTTTACAAAAATATGACAGAGGTAGTGCATTAAGCAAAACCACCATATATACAAAAAGATGGTGAATCTCTATAGCATATAAAATTCTTCTTCTCCTTTAGTACGATGTCATCTGATGCATCGTTAGACATATAATTGACTAGCCGTATAGCAATAGTTACAAAAATGGTTGAAAATTTGAAACTCCGGTATCACCTTGTATATCATTCAAATATAAAGTTGTATTATATAATACTTTTGTTGTGTCTCGTCTACAATACGGTTCCGTAAGGGGGGTTATACGCAAAAAGTTTAACTGAAAAACAGGGGATAATTTTCATCCAAGGCTCCTGCGTAGAGTTTGTAATTACATTGGCAAGATCCAAAATCGAAGTCCTCTGCCAAGAAAATATGCTCCTAATGGTAAGACTATTAATCAATTATCACTTTTAATGGAAAAGATGTGTACTGCTAATGGATGATAATTGCCGAATATCGAAAGATCTTTTCTCTATGATCAACTAGAGGAGTTCTCGATTTTGTTACAAGAATATTGCAATATGATGGCTACTGACTGTACAAGAATACTTCAAATCACAGTCACTAAAACCCCCACACAAACGTCTACAAAATGCGAAAAAGCAGGCTTTACATCGGCATTAAGGTCTGACGGGTTACATAACATAAATATTGAAATTTGCATTAGCTGAAATGAAAGATATTTCATTATTGTTTTGTTTGCAGTTAAAGAGGGTTTTAACAGTAGGTTCCTTGGTTGTAAAGAAAATTTAACTCACAATTGTTTGCTTGTTTGCATGAATTTCGTGCACAACTTATAAGTAAACAAGAAAAATAATATATTATTCCCTTTCTCTTGCTTATTAGTGAATATTTTTAAGAACATTAATCTTAACATTTCTCAAACAAAAGGATTTTCTCTGCAGTTTGAGTTGTCTTATGAGTGATTTTCTTCTAAAAACGTGTAAAACGTCAGTATTGGAAATAAATGCTCATTACATACAGCATCAAACATTGTTTTATGAGAAAAATTACTATGTGGGGAGTTTAGAAATGGGTGATGATCTATAGGTTTCTACTTATCAAAGAAGTTTTCCTTTTGAAATTGGGGAAGCCAAATACTACACACATTTTACACTATAACATCATTTATACGAAAACAAGATAATAATAATTTCACAGCTATAGCAACTTAATAAGTACATATGTAAATGTATCTCTATGTGTTTTTGTGTGTCCCTGTCTCTCTGTGTATAAATCTATTTGTGAATTTCTGTGTGTGTTGTCAACTGCAAAGTGCTAATAGGTTTTTCTTCAAATGGTAATAGTTGGGACCATTTCAACCAATCCTTAAATTGTTTATATTAGATCAATAATATTAAAATATCTAATATATGAATACAATACTTTATATATTATTTTTTCTCCTTTGGGGAAATGAAAGAGAAAAGGTTAAGTGTTAAGGTTCTCAAAGGTAACCAAAACATATTTGCTTGTGATAAATATATCCAAGCCTATGCTGTTACTTCAAAACCTAAGGTTCTGTTCAAAGGAATTAACCCCTTAACTAAACAGACCTCAGTCTAAGATGTACTTGCAACTCTAAAAATGGCATAAGGCATTCTTTCAGAGCTAGAAGTCTCTTGCATTGAGGCATTACCTAACAAATTATGATTACAATTCTGGGATATCCTGGATCAGTAAGCCTTATATATTTTTATCTTTTACTTTCTAATAGGGCATTTTTCGGTGTCAACAGGTCTAGATTTGGAACACAGTATTAATAAAAAGATAAATAAAAGATACCTTACTTACAAAGCCCTTACCACAACATTGTCAATAGGAATGATCCCTTTCCCCATGAAATTATCCATGAAGATTTATAGATACAAATAAATAGAACGACCGGGGGCACGCAATGTCTCCTATCCTTCTATTTATGAACATATTTTTATCTTCCTAAACCTAGGGCAAGAAAAGGCTTAATAAATTGGATAAATTGTCAATTAAAAATAAAATGATGGCCAAAGTGAATTTGGAATCAGAGTTTTGTCAGTGGACGAGATTCATGCATGCTGAAATTCATTCAAAAATGGTCAACAATGGACACTGTTCAGATTCTTTTTCCTTGTCCGAAGGAGTAAGAAAAGAATTCCCTTTCTCACTCTTACTTAACTCCAGTGCTTTCTGAACTACAGCCTGTGTGCCAGACCGCCCTTTATAAGATTCAATGTGGCCCTCTAGATTTGTCTTGAAAAATTGGTTTTAAAAGTTAATAATTCTGGTAAAATAAGAAAAGAAAGTAAATATTTCCCTAAATGTATTTGTAAATGTGTGAAACAGAAACACTAAAAATCACAGATGTTTTCAAGTAACTTAAAAAGTAAATTATGCTTTACGGAAGTATGATATAAGAGGACATTTAAAAATTTATGTGGTTTGTTTTTTCAAATTGCTGTTATGGAAGAACTGAAGAAAAGGCAAGTTTATCAGGAAGGTCGGTTGTTTATGGAAGATTTGTGAGTAAAATACTTTTTCATACAGCTAGGTGCAAAAGCGTTGTGTATTAGTTACAATGAAACTGTGCCCGTTTTAAAAAAGATAAAACTTAAAACGCCAATTATTTCACAGCTGATCTACAATTTAAGGGATTGCAGAGTTCGGAAAAGTTTTAAAAGATGAAAGACTACGTGTTCTTTCAAAGTCTTTTTAAAGGAAATAATGCTAATGCGTTAGTGACAAAGACAAGTTATAAAGTTTCCTCTTTGGCAAAAAGTAGAAAATCTTTTGCCATGGAGACATAGTTAAACAACGCCTGATGGCTTCACCAGAACAAATATGTCCAGATAGGATTACTATTTTCAAGAACGTTAATTTGGCTGCGTTGTAAGGCGGAGGTCTGTATCTCGCAGCTTGCAGATTATTACACAATATAATCTAGCGGTCAACAGTCTTTTGCCACTCAGTATATGCAAAGGCGACTGGCTCAAAACTCAATCTAACTAAGAAGAGGATTCTTACAGTGTACAGTGTAATCATTCTACAATACAGTGGGTTACGTTTGCAACAATACTTGAGTACCATTTGGACATAAAACTAGTATAGTAGACTACGTAGACCAAATGACTGAGAAGCTGAAGACCAAGTTGTTTATGAGCTCCAACTTTCTCTTCGTGGCAGTGTTCTTATCTCCAACAACCTTGCCATGTTAAAACTGAACTACATATTTACATTTGTTTAAATCCTAAATCGAGAAGTATTCTCTAGTTTAAACCATTTAAGGCCTTTCTGTAGTTTGATTACATTTGGAAATAGAACCAGATCTTGTGTTCCATTGAAGCAATTGGATTTTTTTTATTATTGTAAAGTAGTCTTAATGTAGAAAATCTACTACTATGATACTGAAGCTCTTTTCAAATACTTAACTTGCAGTACTACAATACTTCCTGTAAATGTCTTTGTAATGAAAATTACAAGAGATATGCGAATAAAAGAAGAAAGAGTCTGAAAAAAATGAGCAAATAACACCCTAAAAGTTATAAAAGAAGAAAAAAGAATAATGTATAAAAACCAACAAAAATAAATAATCACAAAAATCAGTTCCTATTTTCCCAGTAGTTTGTTTATATCTTTGTCTCTTGCATTGCGCTTGTGCGATTACGTTATCCTCTTTTGTTCTCTGTTCATATGATCAATCGATGATTTGATCGTAAACGTCGTTATGTGATTTGTTGAATGAACAATGACTCTCCAGTTTGCAACTGTGTGAAGATTTGGTGAAACCCGTCCATGTCTGCCTTAAGCCTGCATTTGTGAATTTAATATTTGTATTGGTATAAATAAACTCAATAAAACGTTTCAGCATAATTTAAAAGCTTTTGCAATGCAGTTTATTATGTATTAATGAAAAATGAATTCTCAGCCTAAAATAGCTAAGGTGTCATATAATACAAGGGTATTGGATATTGATAGCAGACTTAGTGAAATATTGTAAGAGAGAGTCAGGTTTCTTTGAAAGATGATGGTTTCACAGCAAAAGGTAACTGCAGAAAGGAAGCTATTCCGGAGTAATTCCATAAACGTAATGGTTGGTTCCAGTTTTCTTTGGAGGTTTTTTATTACGAGAAATAATAAAAGAGTATTCCGATGAGCTGGCGGTGTTGAAAACTGCACTGGGTTGGGTTTTGTCGAGTCCTTGTGGAAAAAATCCCATTTTATTTAAATGAAATTAGTGAGAATTTTGTCCTTGATTTAAATCAGTAAAAACGAAATAATGAATACAACTTTTCACAACTTGTAGGATGTGAAGAATTAAGAAGTTTAAAAAAGACCCTTAGGTTTTTGTCAGGTACAACATAACTGCTGAGCAGTTAGAGCTTGGCTTCTTGGAACCAAGAATGCAATTTGAAGCTAAAGAAATAAAAAAACAAAACTAGTACAGTCTAATTAGCATCTGGAAACATAAAACTAAACCGTCAATGTTATTTCAGCACAATGGGAGTTTTCCTTTTATATATGTATTTGATAAACATACAAGGCATTAACCAACTAAGTTTATGGAATGGAGAGACAGAAGAAAGGATCAAGGGATATGAGTTGACACCAGATTTAAGAAATATTCAGCCAATATCAAAACGAAAAGCATTGAGACGTCAACACGTTGCATAGTTTAGTCTGTCAAGTATGCCAATATCAATGCTAAACAGGAGATATCAGTCGCCTCTCTAGCATTGGCCACACGGCAACTTAAAAGGAACAAGTCAGGCTAGCGGAGATTTATGAATCCGACGTCCAGGCTGCCAGAGAACCAAAAATCAAAAAGAGATTGGTTGGTACTTTTCAATGACGCAAAAACGCAAAAAATGATGTTGTCTAATAGAAAGCTGAGTCCTTATTTTTCCTCAATATTCATTGACAATTATTGTGATGTTAACCCCGGAGAGTCTTATATTGCGTAATGCTTAACCATCAGGCTCGATGTTTCGTTATTTTTTCTAAGTGTATTGCTAAGTGTGATTCTAAAAACGTTGGTTATTTGTATCTTTTAATGGAGTACGTTACGGTTGAGGCTATTTTGTACCAACGGTTCTTCCACGAAATACTGCTTTCACAATTAGAAAAGTGATCCATTATCTCATCTTGATGTTCTTGATAGAGTTCAGAAATGTGTTTGTTTCAGAAATTTCTTTTTAAAGGCTGAGCTCTGGCTCAGCCTATAGAAAGATAAAACCACTCATTAACAATTTCATGCAGATCTTTGCCTAACAAACAGCAAAGGAATAACTTCTGCCAGTTAAGAAAGGCATATTGTTTGCGTTACTCTTGTGAAGATGATACTGAAGGTTGAAAATTGTAAAAAGAACCCCAAAGAAAACTAGAGATTTGAGTTAAAACGAACCGAATTCGATCTAATACATAGATGTTACACTGCTACGTTCATATCTAGATCGTTTTGCTCTGTTTGTTTGCTGGCATGATGTTCTATTTTCTTGAAGGTGAAGATGCAGTAAGGTGTAAAGCTCAGTCCTAAGGTGTTGATTTGGATGACATGCTCTGACAAAAGAAATCTAAATAAAAGTGTAATAAAGTGGATTTAATACAAATGTAATCTAGCTAAATACAGAGCATTGATAGCTATTTATTATATTATTAAAGAAGATGGCCAAGACAGTCATAAACACTAGTTTAAATCCATTTTGCTACAACAGGTTTGCTGACTGTTTTCAGGTGTTACTTGTGAAGCCAA